>JARKHS020010766.1:0-45533 GCA_030143305.2 Amblyomma americanum
GTGCACACTTTTACAAAATTTATTAACTAATGGAGCTAATAAATTTCATAAGCGTGGGCGTCACAGCACGACCACTCTGATATAACGGCCGCCGCGGTGGCTCAATGGTTTTGGCGCTCGGCTGCTGGCCCGAAAGACACCGGTTCGATCCCGGCCGCGGTGGCCGAATTTCGAGCGAGGCGTAATGCTAGAGGCCCGTGTACTGTGCGATGTTAGTGCACGTTAAAGAACCTCAAGTCGTCAAAATTTCTGGAGGAGCCTTTCACTACGGCGTCCCTCTAAGCCTGAGTCGCTTTGGGACGTTAAACCCCATAAACCTTTAACCATAAGTGGTACAACGAGGTAATGTTCCGGATGTAGCGAAGGCGGCTGTATATCGCAATAGTCGTGCAAAATTTATGATGCAGACTGCGCTGCTTGTGTCTTAGAAGGGATGTTTCCGGAAACGAAACATCCGCGGTTGTTTGGATTGGGTCTTCTCCACGTTTGCTAAGCACATCGATGTAAACTCTTGAACCTCCCGTAGCTAAAGCTGTTAAGTCGAACACTGAGGCGGTGTTGGCGGAGAATTTGTTTATTTATTACTTTGTTGCGTTTATATCGTTTACGTCCACTTTTTTGTGCATGAGTTGTTGAATGTCTTAATGTTCCTGCTCATAACATTGCGTTTTCATGTTGCTTTATCCTGCCTGTTGAGTTATTTTCATGTTTTGCCCCCTACCGCAGTGCCCATTCGTGGGCTGTAGGTGTCTCAAGAAATAAATAAATAAATAAATAAATAAATAAATAAATAAATAAATAATCTGTTGCACATGTTGGAAAGGGGGCATAAAGCCCCTGTTTTAGTTCTTGCGAGCTGTCGACAACGTTCGGTTGTTTAGAGCCGCCGCTGTTTTCTCCGTCCCACACAACACCAGCTCGAGTAACCCGCCGTGACGAGCCTTCGCGAGTAGAACAGGATAGGCACACAAGCTCGGCGAGTGCGGCTTCGAATGTGGAACAAACGCGCCGTGGCTGCGTCCCATAGTTGCCGCCATACCTCGAGTGCGTCCCAGCGGCAGTTTGGATGGCTCTCGAGCTCGAAGCGCTCGAAGCGGAGCCGCAACCGCTCTCCGGCAGTGGCGCGTATCTCCCACTCGCAGAGCAGCCCGTTCTCGTACGGGTTCGGGTGGCCCGGCGAGGAGAAGTGGCCCTTGTCACGTGACAGCACACCGCCGCATCCCGGAATGGCTGCGAGTGAGGGACCACGGGCGTGAGTTTGAGGCAACATACTATATATAGTACAACGGTAGACGTCACTTTGTCCGCAGTCTCACCTATTGGTACGGCTTAATTTTTTGTAAGCTGGACAGGCTCGTGCAGATGCGGCAATAATTTTGAAGAAAAAGTCTGTGTATAGCTGTCGTTTGGCCAAGTGCAAAAGCAGTTAGCAGTGTCCTACCAGGTGTTTGAATAAAGCTGGTTATTAATTTTTAAAACTGGAGTTTTTGAGATAAAGGGAATCTTTTTTGCGGCATAGCAATACCAGTGTTGGCGGACGTCAAAAGCAGGCTAATCATTTGAACCAGTAAAGTGAACTAAATTCTAATAGTTAACTAGCCTGCGGCCAATAGGCACCTTTTTGCAATTAGAGATATGTACCGGACCGCTAGTAATACCCATATCACTTTTTAGAGTTTTAAAAACGCGACTGTTCTACCCGCTCTGACTAGATTAATATGTGCTATTTTTTGCGCTATTCAAAAACAGCGCGTTTGCAGGAGGGGTACACAGCGACGTCAATCAAATCGCGACACTAGGATAATTTTTTTTTACCTACACTAGCTACACTAGTGTAGCCAGTGTACCATCGGTCCATTTTTTTTTTTTTACCAGTGTAGAAAAAGTGTAGCACTGCCCATCAACACGAACGTATTTCTTTTACACGTAGTGTAGCACAATAACCACACTTTCTACACTGCTTTCTTTGGAGCTGTAGGCTAACAGACGAAAAAGAATGCGCGCGTTTCAAACGCGCCACGCCATTTTGTGACTGTGTAAATGTCGCGAGCAGTTGCAGCGCAGCCTCGCAAGTCTGTAAAGTTCGTCCGCCTGGACGATGGCAGCGTTATGGCGGTGCACCCACGAGACGGACAGTGGCAACCTAAACTTCTACGAAGATAAAGACTGCTTACATGTCTTAATGTGCGTACTTTAGTCTGCCGAACCCTACTTCGCGTTTAGGTAAGCCGCGTTCGTTCCGTTGGTAGCGGCCCTGAGCGACCCACGTGAAAAAATGTATTTTGCGTACATGGTCATCCACGTATCTGTGTATGTTAGTGCAAAGCTCGCTACGCTTAAAGTATCGTCTTTCACGTCCATGTATTAATACGGCGGCGCCTCAAAGCGGTCGGTCAGGCCGCTGTCTGAGAGCCGAGGAACAGCCGTCATCGCACCCCATATGCCGCGGAACGCCGGTTTCAACGCGTCGCAGAACGCTGTTCCCCTATATTCACGACAGAAGCATGGATGCTTTGTATTTCGCACGAGGAACTCGTCGTCGACCCTTCGTCCGACGATGAACTTACTGTGCAAGAAATTTAGCGACCGCTGCGTGCTGCATGCATCCGCAGAGCAGACGATACAAGTTTGTGTGTTGCGCTCCCTTTGAGGGGAAACAAAATTGTCCTCTGCATTTCGCCGCCGTAATAAACGCCACGCAAAAACGTTTTGCAGTACATATTTCTTCGTTTTATCTTATAAAAAAATTACAACGACTCAAAAATTCCGAGGTTGTCGTCTGCTCTCGAGGACGATGGCGCTATTGGCCGTATCGCGCTATTGGCTGACGCTCGTGCAGACGAGTGCAGCGCCTCACGTCATATATAGCTTTAGCCCCGCCCTCCACTCGCCTACACGAGCCTGCACGAAGTGTAGCTCAGCGTAGGTTAAAAATAGCCCAATTACGTGCGGCACGTACAGACGCCACGGAATAAAAATATGGATTAGCCCAGCTAATCCAGGATATACAAAGCGAAAGATGTCGGCGTTCACTGTATTCATTGGCGTTGACAATGTTCTAGACGGCGATGGGTTTGAGGAAAGGAAGGGCGCATAACTGGCTCCCTGGATATGCGGACGCCTCATTCGTGCTTAGACACATGCGGCGGTGGTGAGAGAGAGAGATGTGGCCTGAATGCACTAGCGCTGACAGCGTTGTGGCTGACATGCGGCACACCAGCAATAGCTATGCCGCAGCGTTCATTTGATGAAAAATCTCTCGCGATCAGCCATTAACTGCATGCAACCTCCCAGGGTGGCACGGAGGACGCGCTGCCTATCCAGTGTGCGGAACGCAATCAAAGCAGGCTTTTGCTGTTGGACACCAACGCCACATACATGAAAGCCAGATTGACCCATAGAGCCGGTTGTGCGCCTTTCCTTTCGTGAAAATGAACGCCCTTTGCAAAGTTGTCAACGCCAATGAACTCTATGAACGCCGTCGGCTCACTTGTTTTGTTTGGTTTTTGAAAAAAGGAAATGACGCAGTAACCGTCTCACATATCTTGGTGGATCTTGGAAAGGAAGGGATAAAGGAGGGAGGGAAAGAAGAAAGAGAAAACTCAAAATTGAAAGTTGGATTTGGAGGAAAGGCGCGGCGCTGCGCAGCGGCGGAACACTTGTGGCTCGGTGCTACTAGTGGCGCATGCGCAGTAGTGACTAGGGAGTGAGAGAGAGAGAGAGAGAAATACACATGGCGAGGCGCGCGTTGCGACGTCATGTGCCTCCTCGAGCACCGCCACGGTGAAATCGCATGTTCGCGGCCAGTAAAGCTTTCGCTTTAAAAATTGCCTGTGGTTTAGCTCTTGTTAACCTTAGTTGAATCACGAAAGCTTCGTTTCCTCGCCACGTCGTCTACGCAGCGTCTGATTTCGACGCTCTCGAAAACTTAAACCATTCTCATCCGCAGTTGAGGAGTCACTCCGGGACGTGGCACGACTTATTTTAGCCGCATATTCGTTACGACGCTTCTCGAGTCGTGCGGCGCGCTTTTCTGGCGTCTCTTCAGCGCGTTGGCTCTTCCTCGCTTCGTTCTGTCCTTTCGCGCTCTCCATAACGACTTCAATACACTGAGGCGAAGCGCATATATATACATGGTGTCCATGCTAAATTTACCCAGACATTAAAAATATGCCGCTGCACTCTATGACGACGCGACCAAATGCATGTTGCTGACTATTGTATAGAGCAATTCACACAATTTTTTGTATTTGCTTAATTGCATAATTAGTCGAGACTAATTAACCAATTTCACAAGCAATGAATATAGGCGTAAAAGTCCCATGCCAAAGGTGTAGAACGGTCCGCGAAACGTCCAACTGAACAGTTTCTAACTTTCCATCCATTACGTATCGGCTTCTTTTCGCTCACTGCAGATGCCCCGAAATGCAAAAATACAACGTGACATGCCGGCTAGTGCGCCATGATTGCAATGCTCTCAAACGTTACGCGTAGGAACGAACCGATCATTTAGCCCGGTATGCTGTCGCTTAAGGTGACAGGGCAGCAACGCAGCAGCTGGCTGTGCGATATAGGCCAGCGGTATGCTTCTCTTGTGGCTTAATTAATAGCGGCAAGCAGACACAGTCCTTATCGCTTGTGCTCGCGTAAATTGCGCAGAGAGCGCCTTACGGCGCGGTTCAGGTGCCCGCCAATATGTGAGACAGATACTGCGCCATTTCCGTTCCCCAAAAACCAATTTTAATTTCTATTACTAACGGCCAGCTGCAAACCCCTAATAGCAATCGGGTGCCTACAATAATTGCTAAAAGTTAACTATTAGAATTTAGTTAATCATTTACTATTTAACATATGATTCTCCTATTACTATTTAACATAAGATTATGCTGCTTTTTGACGTCCGTCAACACCGTTATTACTATGTCGCAAGAAGCTCCTGTTTACATCAAAAAGAACACTTTCAAAAATTAGTGGCCGGCTCCACTTAAACACCTGGTATACGTTGGTCGAATCGTATGGCTATCAAGCGTATACACGCTCAAAACATGTCTAGAGCTATTTCTTAGTTCTGTCTCTCTTCTTCTTAAGTTTCACTGCTGGAACAAATTTATTTATCTTTCTACCGCAAAAAAAAAACCGAATTCGTGTTTAGAAACATAGAGGACGCTCTCGGACGCCGCGACCAACATTGGGAAAAACCTGGGGTTACGTAAACGAAAGTCTGCAAAGCAAATTTCTGGTTTCACATGCACATGCACACAAACTTAGTACATCCTAGAACTGAAGACGAACTTATGAAACGTCCTTTCAATGGCGATGTGTATTTATAACATGGTTATATGTGCTCGTGGGGTTCACCACCAGCGAGGGTAGAGGGTGGGAGCGCGGCCCATAAAAACACATGTAAGCAAAACGTTCCAAAATATTTTTCTCCTTTCACAGACCACACATAGTGTATGGCGGCTTTTCGTTACCAGTTGCTGAATGCCTTTATTTTAGATCTGTCGTCTTAAAATCATGATAAAAGTATGTTTAGAAGCCGGACACACAACCAAAAGGAAAAAAAAATTCAGCATGGACACTTACTTAACACTGTTTACGTGTGGCAATGCGAATGCATTACTGCCCCTGGGCGCATTGTTTACGTGTAATGTTTGTTCGTGCATTAAAGTTCTTTCTACGAGTTTGTATGCATGACACCGCCCGGAATGTTGCACGACGAACAGTTTCATCGCAGTTCTGATACAAAAGATTGCGTAGGCATAAAATTTAAGCAGCATATGTCGTCTGTTCGAATCCCTGACGCAAGATAGCCTAGAACTTGACTAGCACATGTAAGCTATATGCAACGAGAAATCGTATGACACCACTCGTAACGTCGTACGCCAAACGGTTGCGTCAGAATTTTGGCACAAATATCACCAAATTAATGGCGCCACATAGAGGTGGACAGAAGCGGGCATATATAGACGAACGGGAAGTACAGGGTTGCCTTTTGTTCGAAGGTTTTTGTGTGGTGCATAACCCCAGTTGTCACCCTCCTTTTGCCCAGCCGGCTACAGCAGCGCTACCACATCTTGTTTACGTCAAGATCGTTGTTCTGTTAGCAGCAAGATACCCACTTTCTCTATTTGTCACAGTTAGGCTGCCTTCTGTAATCTTGATGTTTTTTTTATTTCGTAAAGAAATAGTGAGGCGTGACAAAAAATGTATATGTAGTAACTTGAGAAAACCCGCCGCGGTGGCCCAGTGGTTAGGGCGCTCGGCTACTGATTCGGAGTTCCCGGGCTCGAGCCCGACCGCGGCGGCTGCGTTTTTATGGAGGAAAAACGCTAAAGCGCCTGTGTGCTGTGCGATATCAGTGCACGTTAAAGATCCCCAGGTGGTCGAAATTATTCCGGAGCCCTCCACTACGGCACCTCTTTCTTCCTTTCTTCTTTCACTCCCTCCTTTATCCCTTCCCTTAGGGCGTGGTTTAGGTGTCCAACGATATATGAGACAGATACTGCGCCATTTCCTTTCCCCGAAAACCAGTTACTATAACTATATATAGTAACTTGAGGACTGCACAAAATATCCTGCCTTTTAACTTCCAGAAGCAGGTTAGCACAGGTGTGCGGCGTCACTAGCTGGTCACTGTTATTGTCACCATGTTGCGTGTGTTAAAACAGCCCTCATTCTACCTGTTTGCTGGTGGACATGGGTGAGCGGCTTCGTGCTTTCGTTCGGTTTAGATCCTCAGTGAGATGCGGGCCTTCAGAGTTCACGGAGCTTTTTATATAGTTACGTGCAGACTTGGTAAGGGAACATTGGACCTATAACCGCCACCCTTGTTCTTTAAGTGCAGGTAGAGTGAAGTGGATCTAGCCAGCCGGGTCATTTTAGCGCACTGGTTCTGTCTTTGCAGATGTCATTAAGAAAGTTTGCAAATATTAACTAACATAAAGCTGCGTTTACAGTCATGGGGTAGGAACTGCCCTCCCCTCCTCCCCCCCCCCCCTAAAAAAAAGAAAAGCTATAACTGCAGCATCATTTGAATGCCTTCAATAGAGCCTACTGCAAGATGCATATAGGCGTGGTACATTGCTAACTACGGGGAATATTGAACCAGGAACCGAGTGACACGTGCAATAGAAACCGAAGTTAGAGTCTAGGGATTGCACCACATCACCACCGTCACCATCGTCATAATCAGCCTGATTATGGCCACTGCAGGGCAAAGGCATCTCCCTTGTCTCTCCAATTAACCCTGTCCTTTTCCAGCTGCGGCCGTCGTATCCCCGCCAATTTGTTCCCCTCATCCGTCCACCTAACTTTCTGCCAGCCCTTGTTACTCTTGTCTTCTCTAGTAATCCACTCCGCTGCCCTTAAGGACCAGTGGTTATCTTGCCTTCGCATCACATGCCCTGCCCAAGCCCATTTCTTCCTCTTGATTGCGACTAGGGTGTCATTAGCCCGCGTTTGTTCCCTCACCCACTCTGCCCGCTTCCATGCTCTTACCGTTACACCTATCATTTTCCTTTCCCTAGCTCGCTGCGTTGTCCTCAACTTAAGCTGAGCTTCCACACAAAGTCAGCCAAATGCTTTCCCGACGTGACGGTTTGCGGACGGATCATGAGTGTACTAATTACGAATTACAAAATAATCTAAAATCCACCCCACACTAGAGAAGGCAGCGCGCGCGTTTTGGTTCCGGCGCGTTTTCCCCCGTGCTCACCGTTGACGGCCGCGTAGGTGGCATGGAAGCCCTTGTCTGTGTGAGACTCGTCCGAGTGGAAGTGGAGGAGCATGTTGCGGCCCGAGCTGAGGATGGGCCGCTCTCCGGCCGTGTTGTTGGTGCCGCAGAAGGTGGCCAGGAGCCGGTCCTCCTCGGTGGCACCGTCGTAGATCTGCGCAATGATCAGACTAGAGTGAAAATCAAACTTCTCGCTTTCTGCCCAATCGCTCCGCAAGAACCTTCACAATAACTGTGACCTAATCGCCTCACCTACGTCTCCTTACTCATGCAGACAATAAAGTGGTCTTTCCTGGTTTTTAGCAGCCAGTCATAGAAACCTCAATTACAGCGGTCTAGTGTCTGCTCATTTTTCTTCTGCATTGTTTCACGAGTACTGAAATGGCTTTCATGATTCATCTTCTTGGTTTTTCTTTGTTTTTTTCGTTTTTTTGGGGGGTGGGCGCATTCTTTGAAAAACATTTTGGAAGGTGTTTGAATTGTAGAGAGTTCATATTGGTTGTACTTCTCTCCCCTGTTGAGGACTTGTCGCGGGTTTGCGTACAACAGCGAGAAAATTTCGCGAAGTGATCAATATCAGCGGAAGCAACTTTCACTTTTATGCCGTAACTGAAGTCTATCTTTAACTGCTGAAGAGGAGCAGCGAGACATTTTAATGGGCCGCATCACGCGTAAAAAATATCTGAAATGGGTTTTCCTAAAACACTGTAAAAACAATAGAAGGTCACTACTTCCAACTGGCTCTTTACGGCTCATAACTCTTATATTGAGAACGTCACACGCAAGTACCACAGAGCCTTGTGCGTGTAAAATACACATTTTAACTTTTACGCCTGTTGGAATGAAGAAGTTTCCTTATTGTTATCAAACTCGAAACTTTCATTTGAATGAACTGAAATAGTTTTTACTTTTCTCTACTAAAAAATCTACACGCAAAATCGGCACTCATTGTTTTTTTTCTTTTTAGCTTGTCAGTTCGCTTTATTTGCCCTGGCTACTTAACGCGCCACTCCGACAGTCAGTCCCAATGCATCAGGATCACATGAAACTATGATGGTAGTGGTGTATACCTGATATTATGAAGTCTTAGTCGCTTTCTGAGAAATGATTTTGGCCACGAAACGAAAGTAAAAACTAGCTTGTCGCACCATCACATCTTCCGCAAAAACTTTAGCTACAAGTCCCTAGCGAAAATGAACAGCGCATTTAGGCTTGCGGCACGGAATACGAGGTCTGCGTATGTCGCAAGAGCCTTCTTAATTCTGAAATCCGAAATAGGCCAGAAATAAATAACGTAGCAGAGGAATCTGTGCTATCTCTGGCTCCGCTCTAATTGATTTTCGCGCGGACACCAGGTAAGACGAAGCGGACCTTGAGGAAGTCGTAGGAGCAGTTGGAATGGTGCTCCATCTGAACCGTGGCAAGGTGGAGCTGAATATTCCTGCCCGCTGGCACGGTCAGTGTCCACGTGCAGTCTCGGTTGGAAGGGTAGTGGTCCGGGTATCCCGGGGAGCTGACCGCGCCCACGTTGACCACGGGCATCGCCCCGCCGCACTCTGCAGACCCAAAGGAACGTGCATTTGTGCAACGCGTGCCCACAAAGAACAAGGATGTGTTTAAATCGCTGGGACACATTTACAATGCTGTCGATGTTCAAAAACAAAACAAAAAATTGTAGCAGATTAATGTGACTGATGGGGCAGATTACGCGTTAGCATTATTGTTCCTCCCAGACGGGTTCAGACTGTGCGAGCAGGTGGATAACCCAGGCCATCAATGACCGCGTGACACGCCGAACCCCGCTCCACTCTCCCGATCCAATCCAGCAATCGCAGTGTTACACGCTCTACTCCCCCCTCCCCCTCTCACTCTCTCTAACCCGCCTTCCGTCCCCTCCCAGCTATCTGTCCTTTAATTTCTCTTTCCCACCCAATTACCCTCTCTCCACTTTTCCACTGGTTAACCGAGGCTTCAAACGGACGGACGGACAAACATTTCCGACCTGGGGCTCTAATGCTGTAGCATTAAAACACAGATATACAACAATTAACCGAAGGGCTGTAGCCAATAGTATACTTTTGATAATTCCAAGCGAAGTAACATTCGCGAAGACACTTTTGAGATTGGCCAGCACTGACAGCTCGAAGCGGTTATTTTCCTCGGTGGCTGCTTTAAGAGCCACTCTCGGAGATGGTGGCAGGTTCAAAAGGAAAAGGGGGGGGGGGGGGGGGTTCAGTTTATTATATAAATTAAATTTCTTTCTGGGCTAAAATTTGTTGCTTTTTTCTGTGACTAACCGCGGTGGGTCAGTGGCTTTGACATTTGATTGCTGGTGCCAATGCCGCGGAATCCAATCCCTGCCGCAGCAGCAGCATTTCGAAGGATAAATGCAAAAATGGCGAAGTCAATAATGCGCAACGGCCGGGAACGTTAAATAGACCCGGAAACGCGCTACCAATTATCCATTACGTATGTGACACCTCTCTCTTCCAATGCCTTGGAGAATGGACATAAGTCCACTTTTTAATTCGATCTTTTGTAACAGCATATATTTTTTTTTATTACTGTGACTCCGCTGCTATTCCCGTTGCATATCAGTGGCGTACCTTGACTTCAGACCTCTGACGGGGAACCGATGTTCTTTTCCAAACATCATATCTCCTTTGAAACCTCTCGAAACGGGGCTATTAAGCTTAGCTATGTAATTTCCTCTGTATCACGTGTTTCAGATGAGCAGACGTTAAGAGTTTGTTTCCTTCCCACACAAAATAATATATCTTCGCAGAATAAAAGAAGAAACCGATTTCGCAGAACATTTTTCACACCAAAATTTTAGCGCCAACTGTCAAAGAAGTAGCATTGGCCTGGCTGCACCGACTGCAGGACAAAGGCCTCTCCCCCATCTTTCCAATCAACCCCGTTCTGTGCCAGCTGTTTCAACCTTATCTCCGAAAGGTTAGTCACTGCGACACTTAACACTACCATCGAAACAGACTAAAATTTTAGCGAGCGCATTTTTAAGCGAGCAGATGATGAAATGATTTCAAGTTACAGTGATTGGTTACGTGTATTTGTGTATGTGAGCAGGATTTTCTCGTTTTTAGACATTCAGCAATTGTCCTAGTTTTCTCAATGCAACTGCTCTGTAACTATTTTTTTTCCCAGTAATTCTCACAATTTCATAGCATTTCTGTAATGTACTGTTCAGGGACTGCCCAATTCAACAAGCTCCAAAATTTTACGCTATTTAGATTTATAGAAGGTAGAATGATGGAGTGGACATATTTTGCCAAAATCCTTATCGTTATATATACTGCTCCTTTAATTAGTTGAGCCGGCATGTGAAGTTAAAGCTGGCGATTGCCACGGTGCAGCTATAAGTCATGACGTCAGAGGCGACAACTATAAGTGATAGAAAGGCGAAATCCTGCTCTGGGAAATACTCGCTCCAAGATGTGGCACCGCATAAGCTATCATGCAGCGACACGCCAGAAAACAGCGGTGGATCAAAAGCTGTCATGCTCACTAAAATGTTTATATAAGGACATGCCAGAAGTTAATAAAGACCAAGAAAGATAAATCAAAATCACGAGAAAAAGTGTATAGCATCTAAATGTACAGCGATGATGGAAAAAAACGCGAACAGAGCGGAGCCTAGGTGCATCGCGCTTTTACTTCGATGGTAGCAAACAAGAAGCCAGGGTCGTCCGTGATGCATTATAGGAGGACGCTAAGGTTTTTTCTTGAAACCCATGCGATCAAAAGAAGTTCGAAAAGCGGAACGTGTAGGTACCGCGTTGTTCGCGTTTCTCTCCATCGCAATAGTGCTTCATACTCTATAAACGACACAGTGGGAATAATGGGAAGATAATCGTCTACTGTCGATGTGTTGAGCCGGTTAATTATAGCACGTCTTTCCCTGGGGTGCTCTTCCGTTTTTGCTGTGCGCCGTTCCGATAAGCAAACAGACCCAGGGTGCAGCGAGGGACCGGTGCCGGTTGACCGAATATCAACCGAAGAAAATAACAAAAACGATATAGAATTGTAAAATACGAAGGAGGACAACAGCCATTAAAATTAATTGCTTGAAAAAGGGCATCTACCGAAAATTATTACGCCATTATATTCTTCAGCCAACATTACAATAAAAAATTCAGAAGGACGCTTAATTTCATTATGTTTTGGCAATGCGATAGCATTAGCCGCTGTTGATGCCTTTACCAGAAGTGTCCTCACTTCCGGTTTGGCGACGTCACGTCCGGTCTGTTGACGTAACTTTCTTCCAGCCAAAGTAAATGCTCCCGTCTGGTGATGTCACTTCCCTCCAGCCACTGAGAATGCCCTGGTGTTATGACATCATTTCGCTCCAGCCAATGGGCGAATTTTATGACCATCAATGCATTTTGGCCCCATGAGGCTTCTACTGCTATAGCATTAAAAGTAACATCTTTCTATGGTTATTTGGTTTCAGTCACCATTGGCTCCTTTCGAAATGAAGTGCTAGCGAGACCATCAACCGATCTCGTTTCCGCATAGAATAGGAACGGAATTATCCCGGTTCGGGACAGGTGTACGCACCGGGGTCGACGCTGGTCCACTCGATGACGAACCCGTCACCTGCAACCGAGCTGTCGGAGTGGAAGTGCAGGTAGAGCGCCGACTGGCTCGACACCAGGCTGGTGCCGCTGAGCGTGGTGCCGCAGTAGCGGCCGATGGTGCGCCGCGCAGACGTGGGGCCGTCGCGGATCTCGAGGTAGTCGAACGCGCACTCGTGGCCTTCTTCCAGGTGGAAAGTGGTGAAGGTCAAGTTAAGCACCTAGAACACGAGTTGCAGAAAAGGCCTCCAGTTATTGGTAGCTTTCCGCGTCGCTTTGCGGCCACTGTCATTGTACACCGCTCCCAACGACACTTGGGCCGGCAGCGGGCGATCGATCTCTTTTGCCAGCCCTGACAATGAATATTGGGCTGACCAATAGAACAGGCCAAAGAGAATGCACCAGCAGCATAGTGGTCTAAAAATACGGCATCAGATCTATTGTGCACGCTATACTTACCCTTACGGTTTGCTGCCACTCAAAGAGAACCTATAAATGCCTGCGACCAAAACTGGGACTGACCGCTGTGAAAACATTCGGTTGTTATAACGGTGCGTTATTTGTATGCACTTCTTTAGTCGCACGTCGGGCAACCTCGGTTTAAGAAGTCGTGGTCGCAAAAAAAAAAGGAAAAGAAATCCGTGTGTCAATGGAATTGCAAAACCAGGCCTCGGGTGCGGCCTGATCTCGGTGACCAGAACTGACAACGCACTCCCTCACCAGAACAAGATTTGACCACCCTGGTGTAGTACTTGGCCACAACCTTCCATGAACAAACCTATTGACCCTCGGCCCTCATTGCCCAGCGGCTGCGGAGCAGCTGACCAAGGCGGCGGTCAGACCTGTGACGCAGCGAAGGGTGCTATGAATCTCTGGCTGCGGACAGCCTGCCATTGGAATCTGAAGCTGACAACGTTTAATGCTAGAACCTGGTCTAGTGAGGCTAGCCTTGCAGTCTTTTCGAGGAACTACCGGGCACTAAATGGGATGTCATAGGGCTTAGTGAAGTTTGAGGACAGGTGAGAGGCATTCAGTACTAAGGGACGGGCACACACTGTGCTATCGCGAATTAGCGGACAGATGAGAACTAGGTGCGGGTTTCCTGATTAATCAGGATTTAGCTGGCATTATAGAGGAGTTTTATAGTATTAACGAGAGGGTAGCAGCTATCGCAATTAGGGTCAATAAGAGGTACAAGCTGAAGGTTGTGCAGGCCTACGCACCTGCCTCCAGCCATGATGACCAGACTGTTAAAAGCTTCTATGAAAACGGGGAATCGGCAATGAGCAAAGTAAAATCACAGTACACTGTACTGATGGGCGACTTCAATGCGAAGGTGGGCACGAAGCGGGCTGGCGACAAGGCGGCAGGCGACTATGGGATAGGTTCTAGGAATAGCTGGGGAGAATTATTAGTACATCGAGTTCGCCAGATAGAAATAATTTACGGATCATGAATACCTTCTTCCGCGAACGAGAGAACAGGAAGTGGACCGGGAATAGCCCCAATGGTGAAACTAAAAATGAAATCGACTTCATACTATAGTAATCAGCGCATATAAGCGCTCAACCTGGCATCGTTCAGGATGTGGACGTCCTCGGAAAGGTCCGTTGTAGCGACCACAGAATGGTAAGCACTCGAATTAGCTTAGGCTTGAAGAGGGAACGGAAGACGCTAGTGAACAGCAAGTCCATTGAGGAGTTAGCCGTAAGAGCGAAAGTACAGGAATTCAGGATAGCGCTGCTGAACAGATATTCGGCTTTAACTGAGGAAGACGATCTTGATGTTCATACAGTGAACGATGATTTGACAGCTATCATTACGGACTACGCAGTAGAAGTATAGGAGGTTGGACGGTTCGCCAGGATACCGGCAAGGTATCTCAGGAGACGGAAGATCTGATTAAGAAACGCCAAAGCACGAGGGCATCAAACCCTACAGACAGTATAGAACTAGCAGAGCTACCGAAGTTAATAAATAAGCGCGGGGGGAGGGGGGGGGGGGTAGCCGACATAAGAAAGTTTAATATAGAGACAATCGAGCATGCTCTAAAGAACAGGGGTAGCCTAAAAGCGGTAAAGAGGAAACTAAGCAGATAAAAACCAGATGTATGCGCTAAGAGACAAGGGAAATGTCATTAGCAATATGGAGAAGGCAGTTCAAGTAGACGAAGAGTTCTGCACAAATCTATACAGTAGCCAATGCAATCAGAACGTTAATTAAAGAGACAGTTGAGCACAGCCATGCGTCATCCCACCAGTAACGAAAGAGGAAGTAAAGAAAGCCTTAGGAGCGATGCAAAGGGGAAAAGCAGCTGGTGAGGATCAGGCAACAGCAGATCTGTTGAAGGACGGAGGGTGATTGCGCTAGAAAAACTAGCCACCCTGTATACGCAATGCCTTATGACCTTGACCTCACCAGAAGCTTGGAAGAACGCAAACATTATCTTAATTCATATGAAAGGAGACGCCAAGGACTTGCAAAATTACAGACAGATCAGCTTACAGTCCATTGCCTTATCGATAATAGAGTCAGGGCAACCTTAGACTCTAATCAACCAAATGGTCAGGCAGGCTTTAGTAAAGGATGCTCGACAATAGACCGTATTCAACACTATTAATCAGGTGATAGAGAAATGCGCAGGATATAACCAACCCCTATATATATAGCCTTCATTGATTACGAGAAAGCATTCGAACTCAGTGGAAACCTCAGCAGTCATACGAGTTTTGCGGAATCAGGGTGTAGAAGAGCCTTATGTCAAGATACTGGAAGATACATATAGCAACTGCACAGCTACCATAGTCCTGCGTGAAGTCAGCCATAAAATTCCAATAAGGAAGGGCGTCAGGCAAGGGGACACGATCTCGCCATTTGCTATTCACCACCTGTTTACAGGAAGTATTCCGAGGCCTGAATTGGGAACAGTTGGGGAGGAGAGTTAACGGAGAATACCTAAATAATTTACGATTCGCTGATGACTTGCTTTCTGAGTCACACAGAATGTGAATTGCAAATAATGATTAATGAGTTAGACGGGCAGAGCAGAACGGTGGGTCTAAAAATTGACATGCAGAAAACCAAAGCAATGTTCAACTGTTTTGCAAGGAAAAAGCAGTTCACAATTGGCAGCGAGGTGCTGGAAGTGGTAAGGGAATACTTAGGGCGGGCAGTGACTGCTGATCTGGATAACGAGAGGGAAGCAACTACAACGAATAAGAATGCGGTGGAGCGCATATGCCAGATTCTCTCAAATCAAGAATGGCAGTTTACAGATATCCCCCAAGAGAAAAGTGTACAACAGCATGTATCTTACCGGTACTCACCTACGGGGCAGAAACGTGGAGGCTAACGAAAAGGGTTCAGCTTAAGTTAAGGACAACGCAGCGCGCGATGCAATGAAAAATGATAGGTGTAACCTTAAGATACCGGAGGCGGGCGCAGTGGGTGAGGGAACGAACGCGGGTTAATGACATCCTAGTCGAAATCAAGAGGAAGAGATGGGCTTGCGCAGGGCATGTAATGCGAAGGCAAGATAACCGCCGGTTCTTAAGGGTAGCAGAGTGGATTCCAAGAGAAGGCAAGCGAAGAAGTTTGCAGGCATATATGGTGGGCGCAGCTGGCAAAGGACAGGGTTAATTGGAGAGGCATGGGAGAGGCCTTTGCCCTGCAGTGGGATCTTTAACGTGCACTGACATCGCACAGCATACGGGCGCCTTAGCGTTTTGCCTCCATAGAAAGCGCGGCCGCCGCGGCCGGGCTCGAACCCGGGAACTCCGGATCAGTAGCCGAGCGCCCTAACCACTGAGCCACCGCGGCGGGTGGATTTAAAAATTTTGCCCCCCGTCGATTGAAGCTAGTGACGTCATTAACGAAAAGGGACGGGGCAATCCCAATTTGAAGTGAAGGGTGGTGTGCCGTAAACTTGGCGACCCGCGCACAATAATTGAATATGTAGTTAGGCTGAGAGCATCGGGGTCCCCTGAAACGCACCTCTCAAGTCTATGTGAGAGGCTTGAAATTTCTATCAGGTCCGACACTGCCAGCAGCAGGCACAAGCGCGAATAAAAGATAGGTTGCTGTCATCCAGTAAATTGCATAGAACTTTACATTGGCTGAGAAATTAGGTTGACGCTATGATGTTGATGTTGTTTTCTACGCCCATGCCAAGCTTTCCCGTCTGTGCACAGCGTCCAAAAATGGGTGGAGGCAACACCTCGTCCCGCCAGTAAAGTATGTGGCATCAAGCCCGTTAACCGATATGTTGAATGCTGTAAAAATGTGGTCTACAAAATGCCGACGACATGCGGCCATGCTTGCGTCGGCCAAACCGGCCGCTGCTTAAACATACGCCTTATGGAGCATAAGAATTCCTCTAACTAAGCCCGCTCTAACCTGTCTGACCACTGCCGGGAATGTGACCAGCTAGGAAAAAGTAAGCGATGTGTGCCAAAATTTGAAGACGCCACTGTTCTTTTTACACACTATAATGGATTCTCGCGCGAGCTAAACGAAGCGTATTACATCGCAAAATCAATCTACACGTGCATTAGCACCCCTTCAGTCACCCTAATAAGCCACGAAATAGCTTTCTTTGTTGGCACTTGATTTTGTCTCGTGTATTTTTTTCTTTTGTGCCGGTGTTCACTGCATTGCTTTATATCTCTTGTTGATGCGCGTGTAATACGTTCCTGATTAAGGTTCCTAATGCGGCGTCATTAAACCTTAGTATCTTCTTTGTATCTTCGCCTTTTGTGAACATATTCCTGTTTTTTTTTTTCGAATAAACATTCAATTGCGAGCAAGCGCTTGTGTCGTGTTGTCGTCTTCTTCTCTTCGTCTTTTTTCCGATTGTTAATTATGAGTACGTACAAATTATCCCAACTTCTCGCGTTAGCACAATTATACTTCCGAGGTCGCCCGGGGATGAAGACACCTGTTGCTCGCGTCTTGTTCTCCTTTGGTTATTAAAAGCTCCGTTTTCGACTAAAGTCGTCTCTTCGGCATTAGATCGCGTTACCCAACAAAAAGGCAAACTTCTATTTCTCTTCAGTGTCCCTGTAATTTTTCGAGTTCTGATTAGCTGGTGCGAGCTGCAATTTGACCTTAAGGGCTGAGGAATTGCGCGACAGATTTTACAAGCAAGAGAAACATAAGACAAAAAAAAAAAACGGGGAGGCTAGCCACGCATTATGTTCCCTGTAGACCGCAGTACACATGGAGAAGGGAATAAGCTGAGTGAAAGAAAAGAGGATGAGTTTGAAGGGATGTTTAGAGATTGAGTAAGCTATGCATTTTTATGGCTCCTGGCCTCTTGTGATGTTGGCCATCGTGATTAGCCAGAACGCTGGTGTTTGGTCGGTCACGGAACGTACTTAGTACCAAAAAACACTGAAACATGACGCACCATGTGCTCTGCCAAGGTAAGGCACGCACACACTCTGCTGTGAAAGTAAGCGTTCATGGCAGAATGCACAGTTTTAGAGTAGTGCTACAGTTGAAATAAGAATGACTGAAACTGTAATGAAACTGCTGGTTGCTGACAGTTTGTCCTGCGAAAGTTTTCTCGTGAATTTGCTTTGCCCTCAGCTGTCTTGAGATGTGGGCTGAGAAAGTTAATGTGGCATAAGAAAATTTACATAGGTTGCTCAAATGCACATAGCTCTGTGTAGTGTGCCGGTTAACAGCTTGTCGAGAGTGTCGAAGCAGTGAGCTGGTGAAAAAATGTCAAAAGACAAAAATATGCAAATTGAATGAAAAGTGTGCGGGGTCAGTACCAGATAGGAAAGACTTGTGAACTGCTGTAACGAATAAATAAGAGAAAAAAAAAGAAGGCGATGTTAAAATGTCCCCAAGATTAAATTATTGCCGCAAGACCTGACTTAAACCTCAACAAGTTTAAACTTTAGAAAGGGAAGGAAAACTTGAGGTGCAGCAGCTTGCATATTTTTAAATTCTTGTATAGATTTATACATGTATTAACCGTTCTCGCTCCAAGAATACTAGATGAATTTCTGGATTCGTCAATTCGACTACAGCAGGAAAGAAGTAATTTAGAAACTAGAGAAAATTGAAAAAATATTATCGAGAAGTTTTAAAGCGCCTAATTTGAATGGATAGTAAATTTACAATTAGAAAAATAGTGGCTTTTGTTTTAATTAAGGCGCACAAAGTCCAGACATAACTGAAAGCACTGACCAAACAGGCTCGCAGTAGTCCTGTGATTGTGGCGTTCCTTCGATCATTCAACCAAAACAACTATCACGATAATGTCTCAATAC
Source organism: Amblyomma americanum (assembly GCA_030143305.2). Classification (NCBI taxonomy): domain Eukaryota; kingdom Metazoa; phylum Arthropoda; class Arachnida; order Ixodida; family Ixodidae; genus Amblyomma; species Amblyomma americanum. The sequence continues at coordinate 18,612 of JARKHS020010766.1, forward strand.
CGCTACAGAAATCGTAAAAATAAACAATTGCTCCACAGTAGAAACGCAAGAATAATTTGAAAAATACTGCCACCGTTAGATAGTTTCAGAACGGACCTCCGCATAGAGCTGCGGTGCAAAACATAGGTCGTGGCTCTCATCTCCTAGTCAGGTTGGAAAATTTCTTTCGAGACGATCGATTAATACAAACGGACAAGTCACAACCATCGCTGTCACTTTGTCTTTGGAAGAGAGGTGAATAAGTCAATTATTATTATTATTATTATTATTATTATTATTATTATTATTATTATTATTATTATTATTATTATTATTATTATTATTATTATTATTAATATTATTATTATTATCATTATTATTATTATTATTATTATTATTATTATTATTATTATTATTATTATTATTATTATTATTATTATTATTATTATTATTATTATTATTATTATTATTATTATTATTATTATTATTATTATTTTCTTGCAAAACTTCCAGCTCTCGTCCCAGACGGAGTAACTCACTGCAGCTGTCTTCTCTTAGCTGCCATCGCGTGAGGGCAGATATAATTTTCTTGTATAAACTTCTTCATGGTCACATTCTATGCCCTCAGCTCCTAGCGCGTATCCTTTTGCGTGTACCGCTAAGAGCATAAGGGAATTCAGACCATTCCAAGTTTCTGCGCTCCTGCACTCCCTCTCCCCTCTGGACAGAATGCAGAAGTTGTTTAATTCTCTTTGTCCTCACCTTGATATATTAGAAAATTCCATCCCTTCCTTTATATTGGATGTCCGTGACGTTCCACTTTGAGCACTCTTTTTCTCATACATAACTTCCCCTTTCATGCATTTTGTCTTCACTACACTTGTGCATTTGCACCGGTATTATATTGTTTTTTTTTCTCCTTAATTGTTCATCACTTCTACTTGTTTTCATTAATATTATTTCTTTATTACCGTGTACTCATGCCTGATTGCCTGTAACGCGTTCACTAATGACATTTCTTATTGTGTATGATTGTATTTCTAGCTTGTATTTCAGAGGTTTCATATTCGTTAATATTTGTATCGGCTTTATTCTTGTTTGTATTTTGCTGTATGCTGTACTTGGCTGTTATCGGTCGTTCTTGAGTTCATTCCCTTTGTTTATTGTTTCTATTAGTTATTTATATGTCTGTTGCCTGTACCAGCTGTTTTCATTTACCGCTGTTCTCGCTGTGTTCATGCTTTCGCTTTTTTGCTTCATGCTTGCTGTCACGCCTAGTTTATATGTCTTTTTTTTTCTATCGCCTTGACTACTGCATTACCTGACTTGAGTATCTTCCTTTGTGGTGAAATAAATTTACATTTTTGTGCTTGTGAATGGTGTACCAGCACCAAGACCTTTGGGTTGTTCTTGGGCACCGAAAAATAAAGATTGATGGGTTGTTTACTATTATTATTATTATTATTATTATTAATATTATTATTAGTTGTTGTTGTTGTTGTTGTTGTTGTTGTTGTTGTTGTTGTTGTTGTTGTTGTTGTTGTTGTTGTTGTTGTTGTTGTTGTTGTTGTTGTTGTTGTTGTTGTTGTTGTTGTTGTTGTTGTTGTTGTTGTTGAAAAAAGAAGTTCTCATTTCACACATGCAAAGCTGTAAGTACCTTCTCCGGAGACGTATGGATCATCCATGAGCAGTCACGCTTGTGAGAATAAGTCCCGCCATTCTCGGGGTAGCGAAGAGTCCCATTAAAGCCGTACAGGATGTCATCACAACCTGCGAGCCGAATCACAGCAATGTCAGGGTATTGTGCAGAAGCGCTAATTGTTGCCGATAACTACAGCGAGAACTGCGTTCTTATTGGCACAGCAATAAAAAAATAAAGTAGTACAAACTATGGTCCATCTACTAACACCCCTTCTGTTAGTTTTGCAGAAGAGAGCTGAGGCTTACCGGTTGAAAGATCAGCTCCACAGCATGTGCTTCTATATTAATCCAAAGAATGTAATAACAACTAAGCATGAAGGCGGAAGACATTGATGTTGGATACTTCCCGTGACAGGGTTCGGGGCTGTGACTTTTATAAATTTATCTGGGGCTCTTTCAAAGATCCGGTCATTCGACTTCATACATATACTCAAGCACGCACAGTCACCAAACTGACGCTTGAAGAATGCCCAGCACGAAATGGCGCGTGCATGCCATATCCGAATGCGAGCGCGATAGTGTTTTAATAAGAATGTTAAAGCCGCTTCTCCGTAAAGACAAACTTGCGTGGGTGAGAGATGCTTTGTGCTTCTAGAATGTTTTCAACTTTATCACGAACAAGGTAGCTTCAAGGTCAATGGCAAGGAATGGCAATGAGCTTGCCCAAACAATGTGACCTATTTGAAGGAGGCCCAGTTTTGGTTACTGCACGTTCCTTTTCTACGTGATCATCTTACAGGCTCATTTTACTTAGACAGTGCTTCAATAAAAAATGAATAATTAAATACATAAATAAACCTTTTGTGAAATATCTGGCGGCGAGTTGAAGAGGAGAAATGAAAGGGGACCTCTTTCTGTAACCGGCCACGAGGATGCCTACAGCTCAGCATGGGCTCAGAGCCACTGCTCATGCGTTGAACTGTGTCTGTGCCCTTAATGAGCGCCGTAATTAGCAAGATCCCAGCGACCTTCTACAGTTGACCCCGACCATCGTCGGTCGGACAAACAGCATGGGGTACACGCTTTCATCTCCTGCGGCTTCCAGGCGAAGAAGCTACAGAGTGCGGCCGATGAGGGGCGCCACTCACTCTGCCTCGGCTCCCCGCAGGTGGGACCCGTCCACTCGTCCGTGCAGCTGCAGACGTATCGGCCACCGGGGCCGGCGCTGCAAGTGCCGTTGTTCTCGCACGGGGAGCTGGCGCAGCCGTCGCTGGAGCTGTCGCACAGTCGACCCGAGTAGCCCGTCTCGCAGACGCAGAAAAAGTCGTTGCCACGAACCTGCACCAAGGGGGTGCTTTTGTTTAATACGGGCACCTCCTCCCTTTCTGGTGACCTATCGCCAAAGGTCTGACATTTTTCGTGCTTCATAACAGGGCTCACTGGAATATCCACTGAGTGTTAGTGGAAGTTCTAGCTTCAACCTCTTTCGCTGCATTAGCACTATAGCCTTCTTTAGGTGAAAAAATTTGCCTGTGGTTCAACTCGGCTGAACCTGGTTAGCTGGAGCGAAAGGTTGGTTATGCTTGATATGCTTGATTAGACATGGTTAGGCTTGGTTAGACACGGTTTCCGTTCTGTAATTTACACGCTCATAATTAAGTTATTCACGAACACCTCAGAACATAACTCGAAGATACGTTTCTGAGACATCTGTGCAGTCACTAGACGACGCGCCATCTGCTGGACCACGCCTCCACCCTCCAGACAGAAGGTATCCAGTCCGGAGCACCCTCCGGTGGGTGCACATCTTGGGCACCAACCGCTAAAAATGCATGTCCTACTAACGAGCCTCCACGGGGGCAGCGGTAAGCTGGGGTTTAGGCTTCATTGTCTTGCAAGCACGAGCGCTTTAAACGCCCTGAAATCTGCTGGTTTGTTTACATAACGCCAGAACAAGCATAACTGGAAGGTTTAAAGTACTGATATCACGACTGTACGTATGAGAACGGGACGTAAATTTTATAGGGTTAAGACGGCGCTAAAGGCACACACTAAGGGGAGGAACCAATTGAATTTACAAGTAGTACGATATACAGCAGAGGGAGGGTCTGATATTCAGCACATATGTAGGATATTAAGTTCCATGACTCGAGCATTGAAACAGCATATCGTTTCCCCAAGGAAAAACAGCAAACCAATTTCGTTAGTGTGGTTTGTTTCAGTCGCTGTGATGGCGATCAGAATGAGTCACCAAAACAAATGAGGTCTTCTGGGGGAGAGTGATGAGTTGCCAAAAATATACGTGAATGAGAATTGCGCTATTGTGAAGAGGAAATGGTTTCTGTGCGAAACTCTTCATAAGGACAAGGAAAAACAGCATAAATTTGTTCGGGAAAAGCATAGAAAGATCTTTGCTCTAAAGCCAGAACAACATTCCTCTATGATTCGAATCAGTGTTCGAATCTGGACAAGGTAATTTAGTTATGAATGCTCCCTTTTCTTGGTGCTCCCTCACTGATGAATTTGGCGCCATAAACAAGCGAGACAGGTCTGGGTCAGGGTTGCGAAGGATTGCGCAACCGCGTAGGGTGGAATTTTCGGGTGAGGGAAAAACCCTGACATCGGTTCTGAGCTTTCCTATTCGTTAAAACTAGTGACCTGCAGTTAGCACACTTTATTTTTACATGTGGAAAGGGGCACGGGCATCTCGGGGTAGACCCGCGAATGGATCCGCGCCCGAGTGCTTTTGTCTCTAGCTAATCCTAGCTGGCAGACGCTCGGTCTAACCGAGGGCGGTGGCAGCGGCCGTTGAGAGCTGGTGCAAGGCGCGCCAGTTGTTCAACTGTTGGGACGCGGTGCCCCTCGCCTCTATGCAGGTGGTCGGCTAGGCCGGCCGCGGATAGTTGTGGCCGTACACTGACTGTTGTACCCGCCTGTAAATAGCCTGTACACAAGTTCTTTGTTTCTCACTAAATCTCTTCGCCTGCAAATCATTGCATCGAGAAGCTTGCAAGTTTTTGGAAACCACTGGACAAACATCACCGTCAACTTTACTGCTATGAAATCAGAATAAGATTCCTCTATTATTCGAATCAGCGTTCCTACCGATCCTGATAAGCAGATTTAGTTATGAATGCTTCGTTTTCTTCATCTAAATGTAAGTAGTTTACCTAAGCACAGCCCTAGCAATGCAAGCGTGTTTGTACTTGCTGAAAGTAACATAATATCTACATTTCGTTCCTTCTTCTCATTGCGCAATTATTTTAGCTTTCATATCACGTGGCCTAGTGGTATAGGGTTGGAATACTTTTATCTACAGCAAACAGAGTGCTCATTCCATAGAGATAAATTTTTGCTCTTCCGAATGTGTCGCATTGCCAATACATCTACCAAATGTTATTTAATTCCACTGGGAGTACACAGATCCCCCCTCACACACACGCACACACAAATATGCTAAAGCATTTATTTCGGAATTTGACCGGTTTTTAGCCTCGATATGGCCGAATCATTCGATTTGGAAATTTAGTCATTTTAATATTCATACTCTTTCACTCTCACGTTTAGTGAATGCAACATTGAGGCGAGGCATTGCATTCAACCAACGGCAACAGATTATGGAAGAGAGTAGTTTTCGAAACATTTTGCAGCATCTTTTATTGACAAGATCATTATGAATTCTCCATTTGTCCCCGCTCTTTCTTCGGTAATTAGACACAAGATATGAGATCATTACTCCGTCGGATGCCACGCAAGGTGGCATCCGACGGGGCAGTTGATCTCTTTAATAGGTTTGTGCAAGTTTTTTTTTATATGAAAGCCTGCGTCACGGCTTTCATATAAGAATACCGGCGCTTGCAAAGCTTCTCACTAAAACGTGCGCTTAAAGTTATGTATAGCTTTATTCTCAGCATCAATATTTTGTCTGAAGCACAGTTTGGATTCATTTAGGGATAAAGCTATATCTAGCCCTATCTCGATGTTATAATTTTTTTTTCAGTATCATTTATTGTAGCTTATACAAAAATGAGGTTGTTAGTGCTCTGTTTTTAGATGCTATACTTTTACAAAACCTAATGTTTAGAGATTTAGAGGCCCATTTAATGACTTACTAAAACGTAGTTTGTTATGGGGCTCAGATAGTACAAGTGGGTGATGATGGGAGTCCTGAAGCCTTGCTGTTTGCTGGTGTACCGCAAGGGTTCGTTTTACAACCTCCATTTCGAAATCTATTTGTAAATGATTTATTTACCTTTGCTTGTAGATGCGCTATGTTTGAATACACAGATAATACAGTCCTCTTCTAGACAAATACACCTTATCGTGCGCTATAGAGTGACAGTTGCATGTTATGTACTGGTTTCTCTATAACTTACTCTCAAATCACAATAAAAAACGAACCGTCTTGTTTCAAAATCAGCATGAAAGGTCGCTTTTGGGGTGGTCGTAATTGTGGCTGCATTCCTGTTCGTTTTTGCGACATTTCCGAGTGTCAAGTGATGCTGTTCCACAGTTCTATGTCGTGGAAGAACAATTTAATTTTTCTGTGCAGTGAGCTTCGCGGTTCATTATGTGTATTGCATAATTATAGAATACAATTGCCCTTCAAAACTCGTATTATAATCACCCCTTTGCTTAGTTATGGTGTTCTTAAGTACGGAGTTAATGTATGTTATCATTTATTTGCCCCGTTTCAGCCAAAGGTAAACTGAATCCCTAAATCGATCCTTCGATCTGTAGCATACATTTTAGGCTTTTCACCACATGATCATTTATTTTTCTTAACTGCAGCTTTCCTCTTCCAACGCTCTGCTTCTTCAAAGTGTCCTTGATGCTCATTTTCGGCATAGTTCTTGGTGCCTCGCGTGCCTGTACATTCTCTTTTCCATCAATTTTGATATTTTGTCACTTGATGCTGCGCTCATTACAGCCGTTTTCTTCGAGTTTTTGCTATGTGCTCACCATGTTTAACTCATTACATGGCTCCCTGTTTATTTCATTCAGTCAGTGGCATCACTGAAGCATTACTTCAGTGACAACATTGTTTTTGTTCGAACCGATACGTAGTAAAATGTGTTTTGCTTAAAAGCAGAGTTTTTTCGTCATGCCTGTTTGGACTTCTCGTTTTTCCAACATCATATGCACAAGTTGGCCTCTACGACTATTGCGTACAGCCCTACAAGCCTTGTTGGCTTCTGCTGACCTGTAATAATTTTTGTAATTTCACTCTGCTGAAAAAAGGCGCCATCATTATTGTAGCAAATGTCGGATGTTCTCCAACGGATCATCTGGCAGGCTATAAATTTATTTGCGCAATTGTGGTGTGTTCTTTAAAAAACGTGAAAATTTCAACATTTTTCTTGCACTGAATTACAATTTGGGGCAGTGGTAGGCGGGGGGGGGGGGGGAGGAGGGGTCGATGCTGGCAGCCGTGTTCCACGTAAGCGTGACTGCATGATGTATGGAGAAACAACCTCTTTCCCACCTGGCAGAAGCCGTGCCTGCAGGGATGCGCAGCGCAAGGGTCCAGGACGGGAGGCAACGCGGGCCCCGGCTGGGGTTGAGACGGCCCCACGCCGCCCCCTACACCCGGACCGGGTTGTCCCTGGGGCAGACAGCCGCCGGGTCCCACTCCGTTCCCCAAGTACCCGGGCGGACAGCGACACTCGTGGAAAGTGCCCGACCGAGCTGCAGAAGAGGTGCAGTGTAGAGAAATGAAAAGAGAGTTTGAATGCTGATGACGTCGGCAGGCATTTCTTTTCAAAAATAATTGGTGCAGTTCTGTCTCCTGTGCGCTGTATACATTGGCTTCCGCTAGCTATGGTTTATTATCAATGGCCAAACTTTTATTATGATAGGTCTATAAAGAAGTTTTCACGATATATATGTGTGGAAAAGGGGGAGGGTGTGGCGGCATCGAGCAACTGTTCTACTTCGCAGTGGGGTAAGGAAAGAAGTCTGCATTTCTTTTCTGACTTTTTTATCTTCGGATTTGCAAAACTGTCGGGTTCTGTATCTATGAAAGCCGTGTCGACGGAGGTCAATGATGTCGCTTTCATCACGCTCAGTACTCCCCATTAGAGACTTCTAAAGCTGCAGATGTCAGCCATTCGTAGGTCGAATCCTCAAAGCAGCTGGTTTGCAGGTATATGGGTAATGATCGGCTCGCACTCATGCGCACGTCTGTGTCGAATGAGTCTTTGCTACAGCACGTCTATGAGGTAGAATATAGAACATCTGGTGATAGCTAACACTTACACTATAACCGGTTGGGGTTCAGTTGGGCGTATGCGAGAAAAATAAAAAGAATAATTGATGTCAACGGTGAATGGCGGTGGTTTAGTAGCGATAAACTAACAATCCATCCTTAAAGGGGCCTCAAACTTTATCCTGGGCTTGGCGAGCTATCAGACAGACAGCGCACCCAGGGACACTTGAGCCGTCTCGCGTTCCCACGCGAGATATTCCTACGCCTCCTACGTTTGTACGCGATCCATCGCGTTTCAAAGGTCACTTCGTTGTGGTGCCACGCTCTGCCCGGCGTTCTAACGCCCAGCATGCGCACTAGTCACGTGAATTAGCTCAAGGGTAGCAGTGGCATTCTACTGGGCATGATAAACGGTAGTCGACCATAGCCACTGTAATCGGGGTTGTGCTCTCAGAGACAGACAGCTCAATGGGAAAGCGGAGCAGAAAAATTGCGAGAAAGGAAATGGGCAGAAGCTATATATTTCGTATTTGGCCTCGCCGCTTCTGTTGCGAGTTTATGAAAAAAATCCTTGTGATGGCATGAGCCCTGAGGAACCCAGCACAATCTCGGAGATGTTTCCCGTCATCAAGAGGAAGATGGCCTTGCGCCTCGTTTTATATATTGTTGCTTTCATGTTCTTGTTAATAGAAGTCTGGAAGGATGAGAACCGATGAAAGCACTTTTACAGATTTATGAACCTGTGTGGTCGCATTCGACTTGCTACAGTTCATACGCTAAAGGTTCGCAACGCTGGGGCTTTCCAGCCATTGGGTTTGGTTCTGTATGATCGGTGGCTGTGAAGGTCTTGTCGTTAACTTCGTTGTAGGCCTCAGCATAAACTAACTAAGCTAGACATCATCGGCAGTAGCCTGTGCATCATTGGAGGATTTAGCAAGAAATTGCTGGTGAGAAACCCACCTTTAGTTATTTTTTTTCTTCAGCCGCACACTATTTTGCGCGTTCGATATCCGTTTTAGGAAATCTGTCTGAAAAGCCTCCGTTTAAACATTGTGTACGATATCCAAGGACAGTGACTTTCTTTGCTCGCTACTTTGTGTCTGTCTTACTGCTCGATCATTATGGTAGGAAGTAGACTAGAACAGATCCAGGCAGTATAACCGCGTTGTGGGCTCGTTTTGTTAGAGCAGAGGAACTATAGACAGGTGAAAACAAAAGAAACGTCCAGACTCCTCCACCGTCTTATGGGACGATCAAGTGACAATGGTATAGATGTAAGGCGTCCGCCCTTTATATGAGAGGGACTCTTATTGCTCTGAACTTCATCGCGTTACCTCTGAGTTGGGACGTCATTCAGTTTACTACACCGAGACACAACTAAAACTATTATTGCTACTACCACTGCTATTTCTGTTATTTTATTACTGCTACTGTTATTACAACTGCTACTACAACTTCTACTGTTACTACTACTGCTACACTTACTGCTCCTGTTACTACTACTATGTTACTACTTCTACTACTGCTAAAGCTACTGCAGTTATGTTAATTACACTGCTAACACCACTAGTACTACTACCGCTACAACAACTACTACTGCTATATTACTACTTCACTACTGCTACTACTACTACTGTTATGTGAATTAGTCTGCTACCACTACTACTGCTATGTGAATTAGTCTGCTACCACTACTACTATTACTACTACTACTACTACTACTACTAGTACTACTACTACTACTACTACTACTACTACAATTACTACTAGTATTACTACAAGAACAACTACTGCTACTTTTGCTCCTGTTTCTACTACTGCTACTAGTGCTGCGACTGTGAGGACGCTGCCGCAACGCCCACACAACCTACCTGCTACAGTTGTAGTTGTCAGTCTACTGCCAGCCTAGAGGTATAGCGGAAGGGGCGGTTACTACAAAATGTGATTAGTGTGGCGTACTCACGTAGGCAACTGGCCAGGGGACTGCAGCCTCCATTATTGACGTTGCAAGCGCCCACGTAAGTGCAGGTGACGCCATCGCCAACGTACCCTGCGTTCAAGGGCCAACAGAAACAAGCAGACGTTGATAACTGAGGAAGTGTCACAGTAATGCTAACTCATTTCCAGGAAAATTGTGAGGCAGAGCGCAGGTGAAATGAGTTTACATGTACAGCACATGACGCACCTGAGAGATGAGCACAATAACGACAATCTAGATGTCATTGTAGACCTGACCACCCTTAAAATCTTGCAAAATACCTTTTTGTTTATTACCTGATATCGTAACACGTCACGTCTTGACCTCTTTGGATGAAAGCTGCTGAAATGTGCGAGCTAACAGAGAAGGTTGAAATAATTACCACATAAATCTTCTGGGTGACAAGCTCTCTTCGTCCGGCAATTAAAGCAACCTGAGTGAAATAGACTTGATGGCAGCAATTCTGAGACTAGAAATTTATGCAACAGTGTGCAATTTTATTTACTAACCTTAAAGAGTCGTTCCTCTTCGAGCGGTTTTTTACGCGGCCCATGAGGTATTTATTACGTAAGAACTTCAGCCAGGAGACGCTTTGCTGAAAAGTCTCGAGACAAAATAGAAAAATAAATATAGATTGCTGCCTACTCGCTTGAAAGCGATACATTCTCGAATGTTCTTCCGCACACAACGTAACTAAGTAGTTTAATGATGCAAACAAATGAGATGGAAGCGACAGAGAGGACGGGTTTTGGAGCCGGAACTGCTGACTCACCTGGAGGACATGGGCCGCAGAATCGGGAGCCCACAGTGTTGAAGCAATCCACGCGGGGATTCTGGGAGCAGCCGCCATTGTTCAAGAGGCACTCGTCGATGTCAGCGCAGGAGTAGCCGTCCCCCGTGTAACCTGGAAAACTTGGACGTCACTCCTCACGCTCATCTCTCAGTAAGGAATGCTGACATTTTGCTGTACTTTGTCACGAATGAGAGTAAAATTTGTGCACGTAGCCGGTGGTGACTAAACAGTTAAGAAGGCGAGGTTTCTGATAAGGGTTTTAATAATTGTTAGGCTCAGACAGATAAAAAAAATTTAATTTATTTTTGGGGAAAGGAAATGGCACAGTATCTATCTCACATATCGGCGGGCACCTGAACCGCGCCGTAAGGGAAGGGATTAAATAGGGAGTGAAAAAAGAAAGGAACAAAGAGGTGCCGTAGGGGAGGGCTCCGGAGTAAATTCGACCACCTGGGGATCTTTAACGTGCACTAACATCGCACAGCACACGGGTGCCTATGCGTTTCTCCTCCATCGAAACACTGCCGCCGCGGTCGACAGATACCACATATAAGCCCAGGCAACAAAATCACTTTCATCTCCATAGAGGTCTTAAGATGAGGACTGTTATGAAGAATAAATGTCCCCCACTTCATGCACCTAGCCACAAAAAAGAATTCTCACCTTAAGAGTTGACAAGGCTACGAGATTTTTGTTTTCTCGATATGTAATCCCACTGCTGCTATCGGAGTTTGATGGGGCTTTACGCGGTTTTACGCGTGTTGGACTGCAAAGAAGTTGCGCCCTTTTTATAATGACCTCGACACATTGAAATCATTTTAGCCTCACCTAAAAGAAAGTTGAAATTCTTCCTAGATATTAGCAATTTTACATAATGTTCGTCAATAAGGCAACGACAGAAATGCAGTTCATTCTCACGATTGCAACTGCTATTAGTCACAGCATGTAGCTAGACCGTATATTCTGAACGCTTTCATTAAAGCTGCGCTACAGGAGGTAAAAGGCTCTATTGAAAGAGTTTTGCTTTTTTGGGATGAACATTTAATATGCGAATTACAAATGACTGACCGCTGGGGCAAGGGCCGCAGGTGAAACCTCCCTGGTAGTTGATGCAAGCCACGGGCGGATTCCTGGAGCAGAAGTGGTGGCCAGACGCACACTCGTCCACGTCCACAGAACACGACTGTTGGCCGGGGCCCTTGGTCCACCCTTGGTCGCAGAGGCACATGTACCGGGGCTGCGACTGATGCCAGCATAAGCAGTTACTCGTGGAAGATGCGCCCTCCCTGTGCTGTTATGGGCCATCCAGAAAGACTCGAACTTGCTTTCAGAAATAAACCAGCATAAAATAGATGGGACGACAAAAGAAAGAGATGAACAGATGGGCCGCTGTGTTTCTTTTCTTGTTTCGCCTGTTTCCTGCTGATTTATTTGCAACGCCACGAGCCAGCTAGCTCAACTTTCAAAATTATTGTACTACACTTCCAATAGTTAACTCGGCAAAAGTACTCTATTTCTAACAGCAGGACTAGCTGAATTGCTTATAGTACGTGGAATTTAAAACAACCCCCAAAACAGTTTTTTTATCAGCTCTTTCTTGTGTTCTCTTTCACTTTGTCGACCACCGCCATTGTTCGCTTCTACTATGCCATGGAAAAATTAAATAGCACCATCAGCCGTGCTGTTTACACACGCGGTGAAGAGAGCACCTCTAGGGTCGGCTTGGGGAGGGAACAAAAGAAGTAAGAGAACGATGGCGTGAGACTGGTTAAGCCTTTCGGCAGTTGACTGTCTTCTAGCGGGCGTTGTTTTCTGTGATTCCCAGCATGCCACTAACTCTGAGAAGCGAACGAAATGCGGCAGTGATTGAGTGGAGAGAAAATGCGTTTCTGGGTCTCTTTGAGGGGGCGTCTTACCTGGTTTGTCTGAGGCTGGCTGACGCAGACTCCGTGGTCACAAAGCGCCAAAGAGCTGGTTATCGTGCAGCTGTCTTGGCGTTCCGTGCAGCGGGCGCCGTAGAACCCTCGCGCGCATTCACAACTGCAGACGCAGGGAGATGCCAGAATCGAATGTTTATTTGTTGCATTCCTGGCAGCGGGAAGCGAGAGTGCCTATGCAGTTGACACGCTTGGCAAAGGCGTTATTGCAATCCTTGCTGAAATTTGTCGGCAACTAGAATGTCGACGTAAAAAGCGCTCACCATTCCTCCGCACGCAAAATAGTTTGCTTCTTTTAAATTGCGCCTATGAACTAAAGAAAAAGAAGATTTAACAATCGGGAAGCCTTTGCCATGCTCACATCTCTGCAGTTTCGGGTAAGTTCTAGAAATCCGGTTCATTTCACTTTATTTTATTTATTTATTTATTTATTTATTTATTTATTTATACTGCGGAGTCGCTTGACTCCAAGCAGGGGTGAACAAAGGTACAAGTAAAAAAATAAACAAGATATATATATAGACTAGCGCCATTCAAAAGCGAACAGATGATGCGAAAAAAAGCAAAAAAACAAGGATTTCACATACAAAAGGCTCTCAAATTGTCAACAAACATTTCTACATTCGGGCTATTCACTACACACTTCGGGAGTTCATTCCAGTCTGTAATCGATTTTACAAAAAATGAGTGTTTAACTGTATTAGAATATGCACGAAATTCTTGTAGCATTTTGCCATGGTTATAACGCGTACCTGCTCGCGAAACAGGAGTAATATAATCATGAGCGTTTATTTTAATGAGGTTATTATATATTAGGTACAGAAATTTCAGCCTAGCTTCAGTGCGCCTTGTCTGCGGGGATTCTAGGCCAATAGATTTGATCATAGCTGTTACACTATCTGTTCGTTTGTATCTGTTGCAAATGAAACGGGCTGCGATTCTTTGCAGTCTTTCTAATTTGGAAATATTCTTGGCTGTAAATTGGTCCCATAAGCAACAGGCATATTCCAGACGAGGCCGCACCAAAGCCTTATACGCTGCCAGTTTCACATGTTTTGGGGCATTTGGCAGTTTACGCCTCAAACACCATAGAGTCTTCAGTGTTTTCCCGCAAGTAATATCGATGTGGGCATCCCAGTTTAGGTGATTAGATATCTTGACTCCAAGGTATTTTACAGACGAGGATTCTGGAAGTGGAACGCCAGCTATACAATATGGATGAGTCAGAACAGTTTTCTTTTTACAAATTCTAAGTACCAAACATTTATTAACGTTAAGAAGCATACCCCATTGGTTGCACCAGTTTGAGATCTTGTGCAGGTTACTGCAGCGATGAGAACTGAGTTTCCGTCGAAATTGAAGTGATCAAAGAACTAAGGCTTATATCAATTATTGAAGAATGCGAATTATAACTGAGAAGGCGGAGACACCCTTAGTTAGTTAATTTATATCGTCCTTGAGCGCTTTTTGCGGCAGCTACATCATTACTGTGTTTAGCGATTTAAAGGGTTCTTCACATCACCGAATCACGTGACCACTTTCTGGCCTATGCATATGTATTGCTTCCTAAGCATTATTATTTCCTCGGTGGCGTCTTAAAGGCACACGAAAACCCTCGGTGCGATAGCAATAGATGGCCGTCCACCCAATCAGCGACTATCCTGTGGCGCCGGAACGTCACATGACTGCGCCCGTGCTGCCGAAATTGATTCTTGGCTGAGAGGAAGTAAGGTGCCACAGTCTAGAGCAGTTGTGTTAAGCATGCAGGCAGAACACAAAAGCATGCATCGCTTTCCTGGGTACGCATTACCCCTGCCGCTGAACTTACCGGTAGCTTCCGGGAGTATTTATGCACCGGGCGTTGTTCTGGCATCCGAGGTCACTTCCTGCCCAGTGAGAGCATTCATCCACATCTTCTTCACAGCGGGCACCCTTTGGAACAATACATACACATAAGTGCAACAACTGTAGCTGAGTAAAGAAGGCACTGCTAGCAGAGCTGGTGTTTAGGCAACGATATTCAACTCGACAAACTTCGCTTTTGATTTGTGTTATTGTATTTACTTGACGGCAATCGAAGGAAGTAAACCAGGCAAACGGAAGACCGTGCATCTGGCGGCCATTCTGTATTCACACCCATTCACACGTTCTGTATTTGTGAGCGTTTTGGAGACATAAATATCTTAAATCGTTTCTTTATCCTGCAGCATATTTTAGCAGTAAGCAGCGATTAAAGCCTTTATAAACAAGATATACTAGGAAGCATTCGAGAATCAAACACTTGGAAGCTGTCCAGCGATTCGCGTAGAATTGTCTCTGACGAACACTCTTTGAACGCGTTTAGCTTCAGTATGCATAACGGCACACGGGGGAAAATGTTTTCACGAGCTTTACATGGTTAGAGAAAGAAGAGGTTCACTATTTCAGCTTGTATTGAGAGCATAGTACAGGCCTGAGCACATTGTCATCGCAACAAAACATTCCTCAAAACCACAAACGAAAAGCACAGTTGAGTTAGACACGAATACGGCGCTGACTTGCAACGCAACTGCTTAGCAGAACAAGTAACATTGTGGTGTTGCAAAGAGAAGCATGATGTGCAAGCTGCACACGCATACACCGACAAAAATAAACAGGATAAGAACAAAATAGAGAGCGCACAGTTCTTCTGAGATAGGCGTCATTCAAGCGTAGTACCTAAGTTTTGTGCAGTATTCGAGGATGTCTTACTCAAACACAACATTTCTTGCAGCCAGTCCGTGCCTCAAAAGACCCCAATCCCACCTTTCTCACACCTTTTTCCAAATATGTCGAAAAAAAGCAGGTGATCTCAATCTATGGGCAGGTACGCCGAGGCTGAGGGGCCTCCACAACGAAAGAAATCAGGCAGCTTCCTGCCTTCATTTTCCTGCTTCAGTTTACCATTTTTAACAACATTAACCAT
Organism: Amblyomma americanum; assembly: GCA_030143305.2. Lineage (NCBI taxonomy): Eukaryota > Metazoa > Arthropoda > Arachnida > Ixodida > Ixodidae > Amblyomma > Amblyomma americanum. The sequence goes on from JARKHS020010766.1 coordinate 34,092, forward strand.
ACTACTATTATACAAACCTTTACCCGTGAAAAGCGTGTTCCTAAAGAATGATGATGCACAAGCCAGAGATAGGAGCGCTGGTATCCGGTTATACCTCCCACTGAGCCGGGCAGATGCAGGTGTAAGCGTTGAAGTGAGGGATGCAGGTTCCACCATGGCTGCATGGATTGGATGCGCAGAGGTTCTGGTTCAGTTTCTGCGAATGGGAGAAGGGTTATCAAGTGAACAACTTTGACCCTAAAGCTTAAACACGGTAACGATATGCTATAACTCCCTATAGAGAGGGGAGAGCGAAAGGCTGGGAGATTGTACAGAAGAAGCAACCGGTTTGCTACGCTGCACTATGCGGAAGAGATGGGGGAGGGTTGCGCGGAAGGAGAAAAGAAAGAAAATATAAAAATAATGAGTATGAAGTAAGCAAGGACTTCCTTACTTCACACAGGCACACAGCCTATCGCACATGAACGGCTCCACCCAAGGAACAGAACAGTGCCTGGTCAGCCTTGGGAGCCGACGATCACTGCGGTCACCGTCTGATGACCCTTACAAAAATTTCTTTACACAATCTATAGACTGTCCATAGACTTTTGTCGATAAAGTCAATAGCCTCTCTATAGACAAATCCTAGAGAGCAGTCTATAGGCAATACAAATTCTATAGACAGTCTATAGACAATCTATAAATTTATGGCCATACACCTTTAGTAGACTTTTGCCTATAGACAGTCTATAGACCATGAATAGACTAGAATAAATACCTATAGGAAGGCAACAGAGTCCATAAGAAGTCTATTGACTGTCTATAGACCATTTTATAAGGGGAGGCCTTCATCTCTGTCAGCGGGCGAGAGTCAGAGCAGCTTAATATGCACAGCGCATACATACAAAACTCGCTTTGTGTATGCACAGGGCGTGCACAAATTAAGGGTTCAGTTGTGTCGTCCCATATTCAACGAAGTCATGAAAGCCTGTTGGGTCTGTGAAAATACTGCAAAGTTTCTCATCAGAGAGCACTTACATTTCTGAGTCTTCTCAGTGCTGCCACAACGCGATTGAGCTGGAGGAAAAACCAAAGAGTGGGGATAAGCGATAATGAACCGACTTTGTTCTATACCGCGATAGCTTTCGCACACTGAGAGCTCACTTACAGGTCCTCTTAGATTTCGGGTCACGTTGCCTCCTATCCGCCGAACCTGTACCACAGGGGTGAAGGGAATGTCAGACGTTTGCTGTAAACAGCAGCAAGGCGAGTAGCAAAGAAAAAAAAACAACAGAGAAATTCACACGGACACCTAATTCCATCATGTGTTGGCAAATAATTGGCAGCTGTTAATGCCCTTGCCGTAAGTGACGTCACTTCCGACCTGGTGACGTCACTTCTCTTCGGCCAATGTGAATGGTCCCGTCCAGCCAATGCGCGAATCTTATGACCGATGACGCAATTTCTACCCACGGGGCTTCTAATGCAGTTGAATTAAAAAGTTTGAGTATGCTTGCTCCTCTCCTGCTATTATAAGGCCGTCAATCTAGGCGTACGCAATGATAGTAAACGAGTTATCTTCCTCGCAGTTTGAAGCACCCCCCCATCCCCCCCCCCCTGTCCCCTTAAGAAAAGATTGAAATAAAATATATCATTTGCTAACTAACTGCTTAAGTTCTGGAAAGAAGAATATGTGAGAGGAATAAGTTTCACTCATACTTGGAGGGATGTATACTAGAAGGCTAGGCATTTCACTGTCAGGGAAGTATGAATCGACGAAAAATCCATGTGTTCTAATGTTTTCAAAGGCATCAAATGTCCGAGGTCCACATGGAACGTCGTCATTGTCACGTCGTATAAAACCCGACTGCGTAAATTATTTGACAGAAAGGTGGCAATCATAGGTGAGGTACTGTTCTTACCTGACTCTCAAGTGCCCGGCATTTGCTGCTAAGCTCGGTTATCTGAGTACGAAGCGTTGGGACAGCTTCGACCGTTTCTCCAAGTGCTTGAAACTATGAGACGAGAGCGTAAGCACAAATTTTTTAAAGTCGAAATTTCATCTGGAGGCAAGAAGAAATAATATTAACATTGCGAAGAGCTATTAAGAGAGCCAGGAGGGAGGTAAGAAGGTGTCGGTACCTGACTGCTACTTGCAATAGGCTCGAGAGTCCTGGTTGCCTCTGTGACCTGAAATTTGAGAAGAAAGTCAAAGAAATTTTAAACGCAAGATTGAGAGAGTCATTAATAGGGGCTTCTCTACAAATTTCACTTCGGGTTTCGGGTTTCGGAAGGGCCTGATACGGAGGGCCAATAAAATGTGCACGGAGGTAACCGGTCCTGTACCCACTTACTTTTGCGAGTACCTCAGCCACATCGCGTCCGTTGAGCAAAATGCCCCCGCGTCCAGTTGTGGTACGGAAGCTGATGTTCTTGCTCCTGGGCACTTGGAATACCATGTTGCCGTTGTCCAGCACGATCCGTGGTCTAGAGTTCAAAGCAATGAGCAGGATTAGTGATTTCCCATCATTTATGCGCAGCATCACGCATAGGACGGCTATAGATAAATGAAAGCTCGTTGTAAAACACACACAGTGAACAGGACAATAAAGCCACTACAATATATAACATGAACTGGCGGGCGCAAAGACTAGGTGCGCAATGCATAAAAACTCCTTCTGTTCCTATCTCGAAGAAACAGAATGAGTACTTGCTCTCCTAGATTACGGGCATCGAAAAACCTTTCGCACGCTCAGAATGATTAGCCTTGTGGAACTTGATGTTTTCTCTATAATTTATTGTTTCTTTTTTTTTTCTGTGGTACCAGCGTGTACTTAAATACTGCTGTCGTTAATAAAACCATTTTGTTGTTAGTTCAGCGCTGTATTTTGTCCCTTCCTTGTTTGGTTCCGAGCCGTTGAGCAGTTTTACAAGAAATAGAATACATGTTAAGAAGACGCTCCCGATTACAACTGCTCTTTCACCTGAATACATAGTATATACAAAATGCGGGGAAAAAAACGTGCTTGGTTGCTAGTGGTAAAATGGGAAGTTAAGAAACGCTACGTTGTAGTAGACATCTATTTCGAGCCAACGTTTCGGACGGAGCCCATCCTTTCTTAAAACTCATTTTGAAATAATATTATCATAAAAACACTGAAAAATATTATTCTCATTTTTATCTTGTCCAGACTCCTTCTTTGTGTCAGTCGCAGTGTGCTATTATCGGAGTGCGTTAATGGTGCAGCAATACAGAAAATTAATAGGTATGAAGTAGAAATATTTTACTTACCTTCATCGAATTTCAGACAAGGCTACTAGAACTGACTCGAGAACTAATTGCATATAAAATGTTTGAAACTGAGCGTAGTCCCGCTATAGCTTCCCTTGCATCACATCTGTAATCCTCCTGGGGTTATTTACCGTAACGCGACGAAAAAGCAGTAACCCACACATTTAAGAAGACTAACTAAAGCAAACTTCATCGTGACTGTCATGCTGCTATTTACGAGTACTTCTGGGTTTGATGAGACTGAATTGTTCTCGCTTACATTAACCGTAATGATAACGAGGGCCAGCCAAGAACTGCTGCTTCAAAGGAAAGTTGAATGGCCAAAATCCAATGAATGCTCAGTTATCCATCCATCCATCCATCCACCCACCTATCCATTCACCCACCCACACACCCACCCACCCACCCATCCATCCATCCATCCATCCATCCATCCATCCATCCATCCATCCATCCATCCATCCATCCATCCATCCATCCACACACACACACACACACACACACACACACACACACACACACACACACACACACACACACACACACACACACACGCACGCGCGCACACACACACACACACACACACACACACACACACACACACGCACACACACACACACACACACACACACACACACACACACGCACACACACACACACACACACACACACACACACACACACACACACACACACACACACACACACACACACACACACATCCATCCATTCGTAAAGAGGTCTCCTCTGAGGGACATCTGCCGCTTCCTTCTTGACTTGTACCTCACTATAGGAAATTCTGTCGGAATCATGTCTGAGGGCTGTCCATCAGTGGACATCGTTTTTTAAAGCAGAACAACAAAAATATGTAGCTTTTCTTTCAGGGAACTCAGCCAATTCCGATAATTACACACATCACGCTCGCACATGGAAGTGCCGAAGCGGCGGGCGTACGTCTCCGTCCAAGTAAGAATATGCAGGGAATTCAGGGATTTCGTTTAAAATACGACTGTAGTGATAACGATAAAAAGACCGCAATGCTTTTGCTGTGGTTACGCTAAACTGAACGAACGTTTTCCATTGACCCTAGCGAAAGATAACTCACAGCGCCCCCTGGTATCCACAACAGCTAACATCGATGAGTTGCCACCACTACATCATCTTCTCCTCCGATTGGTAGGTGTAATGTTGGTGTGTAGTGTAAGGGACCCCTTGCAGCAGCTTTCAAGCTGGCTATAGAATGCGCTGATCCTGCAGAGAATGCGTGCATTATGTAGGCTATTGACCGTTCATGCCACGTACAAGTCCTGAAAATCGAGACGGGAATTTACAAACCATAAAAATTTTCATTCTCACGCCTCGCGGCGACGTCTGTTGTTGTTCTCACGCGCGAATTATCCCTTTTAACTTTGTAGGAAGCACGTGACGCAAGATGCGAGCGGCTGTCATTGGCACACCAGAACCCGGAAGCATGCTCGTAAAAGAAGCAGGCGAAGAAGGCGGCGCGCACGGAGGTCTTGCTCCCTTACATTTTTCGCCCTACTGTCGTGCCGTGAGAGAGCGGCAAACTGTCGTCGTCGTCGTGTCGTCATGAGCGAGCGGCAAACAAAGTAAACAACTGAGCCAGGTTAACCGGGCGGCCTTATTATGAGCGGAGCAATGTCCCGGCTAGTAAACTTTTTCTGGCTCGCTACGGTGTATGAGTCAGAATCGGAATGAGAACCAATTTATTGAAATAAAATGATTATATAAGGTGGACAAATATACACAGAATGAGGTTCCGTAGTCAGCGACTCTGTTGGAACCTCTCATATCATTAAATAAAACAGTAGTAAGTAATGAAACACAGCAACAGCAATAAAATTGGCAGTGGCTTAACTTGGCTAAGCCTGGAATTAAGCGAAAACAAGTACGCTTGCTAAGCTAAGCGTCTGAGGCTCGTCTATGGCAGCTTAGCTACACGCTCGTGACAGCCGTTATTATTCGGGCTGCGTCATTCTGAGCTACTTATAAGGATGTCAGATGAGTACTGTAAGTGTTACCTATGAGTACGATACGGGACGAGATGCGTAAAGTGTTAATAATGTAGGCTGAGTAAAGTCTGAACGGGTTCATACATTACTCAGGAAAAAGGCATATGACCATTTTTATTCTCCATTGTCAATGGTGCTACATAAGCTAGACTGAACATAAAAACTTTGAGTATTTGGGATTTTTTTGCACTCGGTGAAAACTACTGCAGGGACGCTTTAAGACAAAAAATTCCTATTCACAATTTAGATATGAGTGCTAAACTAACCCTGATAAAAAAATTCAACGAATTGTACAATGATTAAGCATGCCATTTTGTAATTTTCATTTTTGGAACCTTGGTGTTTTCAATATTCAAAATGTTAATTGCGTGTGATACAGCTTTTATGATATGGGCAGCGCGAATTTCTTCTTCCTGTCTGATCGACTTGTCTAGAAAACCACTCAGCTCGAATAATGTCTCTTTTTAACCGTGTGAAATATACCGCGTTCATCGCTTCAGAAGCAATGCTACGCAAAAAAGCATTTCTTGACTCCCCTCCGCGGCGGTCGAATTTCTTTGAAGGCGAACTTCTAGAGGCCCGTGTACTGTGTCATTTCAGTGCACGGTAAAGAATCCCAGGTGGTCGAAATTTCCGGAGCCCTCCACTACGTTGTTCCTCATGGCCTTAGTCGCTTTGATACGTTAAACCCCCATAAACCAAGCCATTTCTTGACTAATGCTCATACCTTACAGCCCTGTACAAAAGCATTTGTAGCAGGAAAACGTTTAGAACGCAAACGCTGTTGGCCACGAACTCGCAGTTTCGCCGTGCTCGCATTCCCACCGTGGTCGCACTGCACCACGTGACCAATCGCGTGATGAACCTCCTGACAAATAGCCAGACAACCAAACTACCCTGGACTTGCAATCAAAATGAACCAAGGCTAACCAAGTTATGCCTTACCTTAGATTTCACTGTTCTTGCTGCTGCTGCTGCTCTTGCTGATAGGAAGAAAGAAAAGGAAAGTGCACTGGCCTGCCAACTGGCTCAAGCCGAACCACGCTCGCTGCCGCGTGCTGAAAGCAGGAGAGTTGAAGGTGTTGTGCTCGCGCTTCCTTCCTGCTGTGGAATTCGGCGAAGTTGGGCATGGGGAGGATTTCCTGACGACCACCGCGAGGGTGGGTGAGCCCTCTGGGGGAGACGTGACTACAGGGCTTCCAGAGGGAAGGACGACAATTGCGTCCCCACGTGTTCGAACAGGAATGCCGGAAGCAGCGACGATAGCCTCCCCATAGCAACGATAGCGTTCAACAGGAATTCCAGAGACGACCATAAGCGTATTCGTTCTGGTCCTCGCCACGACGAAGTGCGGTATCAGTGTGGTCCCCTTCAGTCACGCTGGATTTGAACAATTGCCCGAGTGCCGCACCTTCGACAGAGCTTCCGCGTTCCGGTCACCAGTACAAGCTCTTTCGACACCTGCTGGGAGGCAGCCTACATTCCTGTGTCATGCAGGTGCCCTCCGGGTCAACATAGACGCGGTCCGGACGCACGTGCGCGGCCACCTGGAGGCCGCAGGGACGACAACGTGACCGGGTCCTGTTCCCTTTCCCTCGACCGAGCTGCGAAGAAACATCAGGACAGCCCTGCCGTGGGTGGTACCATCAGTGCCATCGTGTGATTGGACATCATTCTTCGAACTGTATTCTCCAGCTAAGGATCTGGGGAATACGAAGAGTGTTTAAGGAGCTGCTGGTTTGATACCAGAGAGAGCCCCCTTCTTGAAAGGTATCAGAGACTCTCGACTCCTAAGAAGCTCTCTTTACTGAGAAGCACTCTCAGTTGCCCGCGCTTGTACATAATGTAAATAGTCCTTGTATAAAGTTTTCCAAGTTTTCTTCCTCCGATCGTCCTCGTCTCTTCTCCGGCCCAGTCACGCTACCTGAATCCCAACAACTGGTGGCAGCGGTGGGATGCTGCTACCTGAATTCCAACAACTGGATGGCAGCTGTGGGACGTCCACGTGAAGTTACCGGCTCCAACGGACCTCGGCTGCTACGGGACTGACAGGCGTCAGCTATACTTTGGCGGGGTGAGTGCCCGATGTTTCCCGTTCATTTCGGCAGATCGTACTAGCACAGGCAGATGCTAGGTGCGGATTCCTGTTGTCTGGGAAATTGATTTAGGGAAACTGCTTTTTCCACTTCAAACTAGGGCTTTTGTTTTAGTGGGCTTGCTAAAGCATGGTGGAACTCACGCTAGAGAAGTTAAATGTGCAGGACCTGCTCGAAATTTGCCAAGAGCTGGGGATTTCACTACGTTCTGCTAAAAGAAAAAAGGAAATTCTCGAGGTTATGCGGCAGGAGGAGGTGACTACTGAATAGGTCGACGAGGCTTGGGAAACGATTGTTGGACGCAAACAAGAGCAGAAAATACGGGAGCTGTGCGAGCAGAAAGAAAAAGAAGAGCTTCTGTTGGCTCAAGAAAGACGGGAGTTGTGCGAGCAGAAAAAAAAAGAAGAGCTTCGGTTGGCTCAAGAGAGACGGGAGGTCCGTGAGGCAGAGGAAAAAGCGAGAGAACATGCTCGAAAAATGGAGGAGCTCGAAATCGCGTCGAACGGAGGGAATATGGCGCTTCTTGGCCCTGTAGCTTCGGTAGAGGAGCAAGGGAGGCAGAGATTGCAGGATCTCGTCTCACCATACCGCGTGGGAGGCGATATTTCACTCTTTTTGGTAAATTTCGAACGCGCATGCGGGAAGGTGCACATCGACAAGACCGCTTGGTCTGAGAAGTTACTTCCTCTCCTTCCGTGCGAGGCGGCCGAAGTGGTGGGTCGCCTCTCACGGGAAGAGTGTGATGACCACGAGAAGGTAAAGAGCGCACTGCATAGGAAGTACCGGCTTTCTGATGAAGCCTTTAGGCAGCGATTCAGGCAGGCAAAGAAAGGCGGAGAGTCGCATACTGTCTTCGCGTACCGGCTTAAAGTCAACTTAAACGAGTGGCTTAAGACCGCTGAGATGCACGGAAGTCATGGCAAGGTACTGGAGTGCATCGCACTAGAGCAGTACTATAGCGCGATTCCAGAAGATCTGATGATATGGCTGCAAGATAGGCTAACAGATATAGACCTAGACAAAGCAGCACAGCTCGCCGACGAGTATTACGTTCGCCGAAACCTCCAAAGCAAGGCAGGGTACGATAACAGGTTAGGAAAGGGAGAAACCTATTTAAAGAGAATCCCCGACCGAAGGGTGCCACCAGCACGCCGTGATCACCGAACAGAGGAAGCGGGATCAAAAGGAGGAGGTAGCGAAAACAAGATAGAGTCACCCAAATCTGCCGATTCGCCGAAACAGCAGGCACCTGGAGCTCGCGCGTTCGAAGCACGAAAGCCCATTGTCTGCTATAATTGCAACAAGGAGGGTCACATCTTAGTGAACTGCAGACAGCAAAAGTTGGCGTTCGCGTGCATGCTAGAGTCCGAGGAAAACCTTAAATTGCTGGAGCCATACATGCGTTACGTGGTTATAAATGGCAAGAAATTCAGGGCACTGCGGGATTCAGCGGCTACCATGGATGTTGCTCACCCGTCCTGTGTTTCTTCCACGGACTACACCGGCGAATGCGCCTGGATTAAGCAGGTCACCGAAGAACAGAGTGCATGCTTGCCTATAGCGAAGGTTACCCTAGAGGGGACTTTCGGCAGGCTAGACACAGAAGCGGCAGTTAGCGCAAACTTGCCGACACACTTGCACTACCTGTTTTCGAACAAATCTGAGCAGCTGCTGAAAGAGAAAGGTTTCTCTTTTACCTCGGGCTTGGCATGCGTGGCGCTAACACGTTCTCGAGTGCGAAAGCTCGCAAAGAAACTCGACTGCGCTCCGATAAATGAGCAGGCACCAAACCACTCTCCCGACCAGCCGGGGGATCCTTGCAGAAAAACTGATCCGTCTAAACCGCATGAGCATGACCATGAAGGTGTTCCCGAACAAGCGGTAGCTCATGAAATCCAAGGAACAGCCGATTCCGTAGAGAATGGGGCAACAGGAACCAACGCGTAGGGTTCTACAATAACACCTGTTTCGACTTCTTGGGAGGAGTTGACTAAGGTTGATAGGAAAGCACTTATTGCAGAGCAGAAAAACGACCGATCGTTAAGAGCTCTAAGCGATAAGGTGAGCGAGGGAGTCGCCAGAAAGAACATCAGCATTCATGAGAAATCAGGCCTTCAGTACCAGAAATACTGCGACTCAAAGGGACCCGCATATGAGCAACTCCTAGCGCCTGAGAAGTACCGGCGGCAGCTTCTAGAGCTCGCACACGGAAATGCATGGGCGGGCCACCTGGACATAAAGAAAACAAAAGCTAGATTAGCCCTCGAATATTACTGGCCTCGCTGCTGGAAAGATGTGGAACAGCTTGTTAGATCTTGCGACACCTGCCAGCGGGTCGGCAAATCGACGGATAAATGGAAAACACCCATGACACTAGTTCCCATAATTACAGAGCCCTTTCGGCGTCTTGTAATAGATACTGTCGGCCCACTGCCAGCGTCCAACTCTGGCTGTCGCTATATTCTGATCTCACTGTGCGCGCGGCAACCAAATTTCCCGAGGCCATTCCCTTGAAGGAGCTAAGTTCCGCATGTGTTGTGGACGCCCTTTTGTCAATTTTCTCTCGCATGGGCTTCCCTGCAGAGATACAAAGCGATAACGAGAGCGTGTTCACAAGCTGCTTGACAACAACGTTCTTTGAACGGTGTGGGATTAAAATAATCCGCAGTTCCATTCACCACCCTCAGTCAAATCCAGTCGAGCATATGCACTCAGTGCTAAAGCGGATACTTAGGTCTGTGTGTTTCGAGCGTAAGGGAGATTGGGAAGGCTGCATTCCAGCAGCACTCTTTGCAATGAGATCCGTCCCCCACGAAAGCACAGGATTTTGCCCCGCTGAACTAGTCTATGGGCGTGACTTGAGGACCCCATTGCGCATGCTAAGGGAGTCATGGGAGGGTTACGGAGAGGATCCCTGTGTAGTGGAATACGTCCTGAAACTACTGGAAAGACTTGCGAAAACCAGAGACCTCGTGGAAGCAAATGTCAGAGCAGCGCAGTCTCTGTCTAAAGTGTTATACGACAAATCGGCACGCAAGCGCACCTTTCAAAGTGGTGACCAGGTGATGTTGCTGTGTCCGTCAAAAAGGAACAAGCTTGAGGTGCAATGGAAAGGGCCAGCTAAGGTGGTGTCTAAGCTTTCGGACACCAACTATGAGGTCAAATTTAAGAACAAAGACAATCAGATAATCCACAGTAATTTGATGAAGCCTTATGTGCAGCGTCAGGCCATGGTTAACATGGCGCTTAACATGCCAGAGGAAGAGATCTCAGACATACCTTATGCCATACATGAGAACGAGCAGGCAGCGAATGAGCTGCAAAATGTAATCGACAAAGAGCCACGTTTGTTGGAAAATCAACGAGGAGACATGAAAAACGTCGTCCGCGACTTTGAGTCGGTGTTTTCAAGTCAGGAAAAACAACCCTCATCGAACACGACATTCAGCTGTCCAGCGAACAGCCAATCAGGAGCAAACCGTACCGTGTCTCTCCAAGACAAAAAGAAATCATTGAGACGGAGATCCACCGTATGTGCGAACTTGGCGTCATAGTGCCCTGTGAAAGTGACTATACGTCACCAATCATTATTGTAGAGGTTCCAGGCAAGGATCCGAGACCTTGCGTGGACTACCGGAGACTGAATTCAATCACAGTGGACCAGACCTACCCCATTCCGAACATCGAGGAGAGGGTTGAAACAGTCGCTAAATCAGAATATATATCCACACTGGATTTAGTTCGTGGTTACTGGCAGGTGCCACTCACTGAGCGCGCCAACAGGTACGCAGCATTCGTGTCCCCCGCGGGCACGTTTCGCCCTGTAATGTTGAGCTTCAGCTTGAAAAATGCTCCGTACTGTTTTTAAAAGTTAAGGGACCAAGTGCTGCGGGGACTTGCAGATTTCGCTCTCCCCTACCTTAACGACGTGGCCGTTTTCTCACTAAACTAGGAGCACATTGAACACCTGCGTATTGTGTTGAGCCGACTGCTTGAAGCTGGTTTAACGGTAAGGGCGGGAAAATGCCACGTGGGGTGCGCC
>JARKHS020010767.1:0-127062 GCA_030143305.2 Amblyomma americanum
TTGTAAACAGCGCAACGACTCGAAGCCAAACAAGGAAGGGACAAAACAGCGCTAAACTAATAACAGAATGGTTTTATTCAGGACACCAGTGCTTAAGGATCACGCTGGTACCACCGAAAAAATTATAAAATATAATAGAGAAAACATCAAGTTCCTCAAGGCTATTCATTCTGAGCGTGCGAAAGTTTGTCGATGCATGTAATCTAGGATAGCAAGTATTCGTGCTCTTCCTTCGACATAGCAACAGAAGGAGTGCTGATGCATTGCGCACCTTGTCTCATAATCTCTTTGCAAGAACCATGTCTGACCAACTCACCCTCCAGTCCATGTTATATATTGTTGTGCCTTTATTGTTCTGCTCCTGGTATGTTTCGTTTTTAACCCGCCGCGGTGGCTCAATGGTTATGGCGCTCGGCTGCTGACCCTAAAAGACGCGGGTTCGATCCCGGCCGTGGCGGTCGAAGTTCGATGGAGGTGAAATTCTAGATGCCCGTGTACTGTGCGATGTCAGTGCACGTTAAAGAACTCCAGGTGGTCGAAATTTCCGGATCCCTCCACCACGGCGTCCCTCATAGCCTGAGTCGCTTTGGGACGTTAAGCCCCCATAACAAACCTTTTTTTTTACAAACAACCTGTTTTTTTATTGTCACAAAATTCGGCCATATTCGAAAAAAAAACGCGGCAGCGCGGAAGGAATCGCGCCCGCGCGCACCGTAAATAAAACTAAGACAGCGGAGAAGGAATCCCGGAGAGCGCGTAACCTTGTGTGTGCTGCTGCCCTTTCCACTTTGCTCGCCGGCGCGGCGCCAAAGGGGAACATGGCCGCGCGCGCCGTCAATTGTTCGAGAATGTCCGAGTACTTTCTGCTCATTATCGACGGAGAGGGCGTAGCCTTGACCGTGCTGAGGGATGTCCTCTAGCCTTTTGCTTTCGCACCGCCGGCGGCGCAACGCTAGAAGCACAACATGAACTGGTGGGCGAGTTGGTCGGTCATGGTTCTTGTAGACCAGCTCAACAGCTCGAAGCTAAGCACTGGTGTCCTAAATAAAACCATTTTGTTGTTAGTTCAGCGCTGTTTTGTTCCTTCCTTGTTTGGCTTCGAGCCGTTGCGCTGGTTTACAAGAACGCTAGAAGGATCTGGATGCTTCTAGAACCTGCTTTCCGCGCTCGACCAATGGGTTCGCGCGCCCGGCGCGAGAAGGAGAACGAAATTGTGCAGTTAATACTGAGTATAAGTGCGCGCCTGCCTTGGCGCGAAGAACGAACAGACGCGGACCGCGCCATAAATCAAGGGCGTTGACCACTGTCTGTCAGCCCGAGCCGCCGTTTAAGCCTCCGAGAAGCGCGCCCGCTCGACTCCCGGGACAACGCCACTAGCCCAGCCACGGACCAGCGAGGCAGCGTGCGCCAACCTGCGGGACGGCTGCGTCGTGTTCCTCAGGTCGTCGGACTGTCGCAGTGCCCCGTGAACAAGTTGTATTTTGTTTGTTTGTCTCTCTCCGTGTTAGTGCACTTTAGGTGCAAAGGTGCTGTTAAATTGTAATCTCTCTCGATTGTTAATTTGCATGAGTTGCTTTGTATTTGTAAATCACTTTGTATCTGCTCGTACGAGTGATTGTGAAATCATCTATATCGTCCCTTTGCTGTATAAACTTTGTTTCATTTGTCAACCTTTGGCTCTGACCCATTCTCTGGCTTGCGAACGGCGAAAGCTGGGCACCAAACGACCAACCCCCTTGTCACTTGGTAGCTGGTTTCCGGCTGAGCTTGCCACGCCGAGCGAGGCTACCTCCTTTGTGACCGAGACCGCTACCCCCACACGCTCTAAGGGTGTCTGGGAGCGCACGCAAAAGTGCGCGGAGAGGGGACATTTATAACAAGCTTTCATTTCGCTATAGCCATCCTACACATCATTCTGCACATAAATAATGTGTATTCACTAATCCTGCTCTTTACTTTGGGCCCTAGACCACGGATCGTGCTGGACAACGGGAACATGGTATTCCAAGTGCCGAGGAGCAAGAACATCAGCTTCCGTACCCCAACTGGACGCGGGGGAATTTTTCTCAACGGACGCGATGTGGCTGAAGTGCTCGCAAAAGTAAGTGGGTACAGAACCGGTAACCTCGGTACACATACTGTTGGGCCTGCGTACCAGGTCTTACGAAACCCGAAACACATAGGATGATTTGAAGCTACGATTTTACTAAAAAAGATATAAAATATCTTGAAAGGGAGCACAGGAAAGTTGTGCGATTTATTTTCAAAATTTTGTCGAAATGACTTTCCCTCACAAAAAATGAGTGATAATAGCATTGAGCTTCTTGAGCAGCGAATGAAAAATCTTTTATTGCGGTTCCTGTTCATGCTTTTTAATGGAGATTTAGCAATCAAACCTTCCTCCTATCTGTCTCGTTGAACGTTAAGGCTTACTCGACACCATAATCCGAATTCACTAACCCCTTACTTTGCACGGACGGACTTATTCAAGTTTTCATTTTTTCCCCGAACTATAATAGACTGGAATGACTCGTTGTTGCCTGTTTCCAATTATTGATGCCTTGTTTATTTGTAATATTGTTGTTTTTGCCACACTGTTTGGACTTGAACAACATCTGCAGTATGAAAAAATATATAAATAATTAATTTTGTAGAGAAGCCACTAGACATGACTCTCTAAATCTTGTGTTTAAAAATTATTTGTCTTTCTTCTCAAATTTCAGGTAACAGAGGCAACCAGGACTCTCGAGCCTATTGCAAGTAGCAGTCAGGTACCGATGCATTCTTTCCTTCCACCTGGTTCTCTCAATAGCAATTCCCAGCGTTTTATTTATTTCTTCTTGCTTCCTGATGAAATTTCGATTTAAAAATTGCTCTTCCGCTCTCGTCTTACAGTTTCAAGCACTTGGAGAAACGGTCGAGGCTGTCTCAACGCTTCGCACTGAGATGAACGAGCTTAGAGTCAAATGCCGGTCACTTGAGAGTCAGGTAAGAACAATACCTCATCCATAATTGCCATTTTTCGCTAAAATGGGTTACGCAGTCAGGTTTTATACCACGTGTCAATGACGATGTTGCACGTGGGCCTCGGACATTTAACGATTCTGAAACATCAGAACACAGAGACTTTTCGACGATTCATAGTTTCCTGATAGTGACATGCCTGGCCTCCTAATATGCAGCCCTCCAAGTATGAGTGGAACTTATTGATCTCCCATAATCCACTTTCCAGATCTGAAGCAGTCAGCTGGCTAGGTAGAGTGAATGATATACTTTGTTTCAGTTTCTTTTTTTACAATGACAGGAGGGGGGCGGGGGTTACTGTGCAGAAGATAACTCATTACCTATCATCGCGCATGCTTTGATTGACATCCTTATAATAGCATTCATGGAGGAAGCATAAATCAACTTTTTGACAGCCTTAGAAGCCACGTGGGTAGAAATTGCGTCATTGGTCTTAAAATTCGCGCAAGGCTGGAGGAAAGTGGCGTCACCAGAAGGGATTATTCACATTGGCTGAAGAGGGGTGATGTCACCAGGCCGGAAGTGACGCCACTTGCGGCAAAGGCATTAACAGCTGCTAATGCATTGCCAACACATAATGAAATTAGGTGTCCCTGTGAATTTCTTTTTTTTTTGCTTCGCTGCCCGCCTTGCTGCTGTTTACTGCAAACGTCTGACATTCCCTCCACCCCTGTTGTACAGGTTCGGCGGATAGGAGGCAACGTGACCCGAAACCTGAGAGGACCTGTAAGTGAGCTCTCAGTGTGCGCAAGCTATCGCTTCATAGAATAATGGCTGTTCATTAGCGCTTATCCGCACTCTTTGGTTTTTCTTCTAGCTCAATCGTGTTGTGGCAGCACTGAGGAGACTCCGGAACGTAAGCACTCTCTTATGAGAAACATTGCAGTATTTTCATAAGCTTAACAGGACTGCATGTCTTAGTTGAATATGGGACGAGACAACTGAGCCTTTACTTTGTGCACGCGCTGTGCATGCACAAAGCAAGTTTCGTATGTATGCGCTGTACATATTACGCCGCTCTGACTCTCGCCCGCTGACAGAGATGAAAGGCCTCCCCTTATAAAAATTGTCTATAAACAGTCAATAGACTTCTTATAGACTCTGTTGCCTTCTTATAGATATTTCTTCTAGTCTATTCATGGTCTATAGACTGTCTATAGGCAAAAGTCTAAACGTGTATGGCCATAAATTTATAGATTGTCTATAGACTGTCTATAGCATTTGTATTGCCTATAGACTGCTCTCTAGGGTTTGTCTATATAGAGGCTATAGAGTTTATCGACAGAAGTCTATGGAAAGTCTATAGACTGTGTAAAGAAATTTTTGTAAGGGTCATCGGACGGTGACCGCAGTGATCGCCGGCTCCAAATGCCGGCCAGGCACTGTTCTGTTCCTTGGGTGCCGTTGCGCATGTGTGATAAGCTAGACTTTGCCGCGCGCCAAGTCCTTGCTTCCTTACTTCACACTCTTGATTTTTAATTCCCCTTTCTTTCATCCTCCTCCTCCTCTACGCCCCCTTATCCATTTCTCATAGCTCAGCTGCCGTAGCAAACCGGTACCTTCTATGCAGCCTTGCAGCCATTTCGCTTCCCCTCTCTATCTCCTACCTTGAGCGCATTTCTTCCTTTTTTTACACGCCTTACTGCGAACGCACATCAGTGCTAAAAGCATACGCCTTGCCAAAGTGGGTTATTTAGACGCGTTCAACCTGTGGACCTTCTCTCGCACGTTGCGATTGGGATTCACAGCTAGTGGCATTCGGCGCGAAGCCGAAATATTAAACAGTTCGAGCGCACACGCATTAACTTTGTTAGTCTCTGCGTACGCGTCCCGGCAGTCGTGTAGCCACGAACGCAGCATGGTGGTGCTGCACTGTGATTGGTCGTCCGAAGTGCAGAGCCGTAGCTGCTCACCCAGCGCCACGGAGCAACTCTTTCTGTGCCCGTCCCGGCAGGAGTCGCCAGAAGTTGACAGCACGTGAAACGAGTTTGTCATTGGATGCCGAGAAGCTCTTGAGGTAATATGCGTCGCAGCAAAGCTGTCACAGTGCAGCAACACCGATTACGTCTCTTTCTCGAGAACGCAGTAGCTCGCACACGACGTGGCGGAAGTCTTATATCTTTGAACTGACGTGAAAAAAAATCTCTATTCGTGAACTCCATATCTGCACGTTAAATCGGATATGTAACGAAAAACACGTTTTTGGAGCAACTTTCTCACTCGGCAAGTGTATTGAAACATGTGTTTTGATATTCACACATTTGGCGTCAATATCTGTGCATATCCAATTGTGAATTTCGCTTTAGTTTTATTCGGATGGTGAGTGAAGCCTGGCGCTGGGAACACGTAGAGAAATACAGGCGCCCACCTATTGGGGAAAGGGCTTCCCAGATTCCGTGGCGCTGGCGACGTTCGCAGCGTCTCGTGTCTGTGACTTGAGCTGGTTACCATTGAGCGTTAGGGCTAAAGTTGTTCACTTGATAACCCTTCTCCCATTCGCAGAAACTGAACCAGAACCTCTGCGCATCCAATCCATGCAGCCATGGTGGAACCTGCATCCCTCACTTCAACGCTTACACCTGCATCTGTCCGGCTCAGTGGGAGGTATAACCGGACACCAGCGCTCCTATCTCTGGCTTGTGCATCATCATTCTTTAGGAGCAATCTTTCACTGCGTTAATGTTAGTGTAGTGCTTACAGTAGTAGTAGTAGTAAAAGTTGTTGTTAAGAATGAAAAACAGAAGCGGAAAATGCAGGCTGGAAGTTTCCTCCTTTCTTTCGTTGTGGAGGCCGCTCATCATCTGCGTACCAGCGCACAGATCGAGATTACCTGCTTGTTTACACCTGTTACACGATTGTAAGATGACTTATGTTTCAAAATTTGAAAATCCGAAGTCGGGGTCGATTTACAATTGAAACGAAAAAATGGCGCCATAGGTAAAGGCAAGACAAACGAGATAGCGGCCCGGGCGGCGGCCGATTGCGGCTATCGATAAGCAGCGGTTGCTGATAAGCGGCGGAGATAAGCGGCGTCGGGGGCGGCAAGCGCGTTATAGCGGAAGCTCTAGCGTCCAACAAGTTTTCTTTTCACTTTCAAATGCGCGCTCGCCGCTCAAGGGAGCGTTGATAGTTTATGGAAGGGCCGCTGTTCCAATCGAGGCGGCACCCCCAGTCGGAACAGCTGCGGTGCGGGGAAGTGTCGTGGCCGACGGAAAAGCCGACGCCATTCACGCATAGTTCCTATTTGGCTCTGACGCATTTGACTACTGCCGGCCGCGTTTCGCAAGTTTTTAATGTAGTGCTTCGTCAGTCGTCATTTTATGTTGTCATGACGTCGTGCCCAGGCCTGTATTGCGCTCTCAATACAGGCTGAAAATGTGAACCTCTTCTTTTTGCACATTGAGCTCTAACCACGGCTAAAAAACGGGTGCACTTCATTATGCTGACAGAAGCTAAACAAAAGTTCAAAGAATGTTCGTCACAGACATTTCTACATGAATCACTGAACCGCTCCCAAGTGTTTGATTCTCGAATGTTTCCTACTATATCCTATTTATAAAGGCTTTAATCGCTGCTTACTGCTGATATAAGCTGCCGGATAAAGCAAACATTTAAGATATTTTTATCACCAAAGCGCTCACAAATACTGAACGTGTCAACTCCAGAATGGCCACCAGAAGCATTGTCTTCCGTTTCTCTGGTTCACTTACTTCGATTCCTCTCAATAAAGAATGAATGGAACCAATCAAGAACGAAGTCTGTAGAGTTGAATATCTTTGCCTAAACACCAGCTCTGCTAGCAGCGCCTTCTTTCCTCAGCTACAGTTGTTGCACTTATGCGTATGTATTGTTCCAAAGGGTGCCCGCTGTGAAGAAGATGTGGATGAATGCTCTCACTGGGCAGGAAGTGACCTCGGATGCCAGAACAACGCCCGGTGCATAAATACTCCCGGAAGCTACCGGTAAGTTCAGCAGCAGATGTAATGCGTACCCAGGAAAGCGATGCATGCGTTTGTGTTCTGCCTGCATGCTTAACACAAATTGTCTAGACTGTGGCACCTTAATTCCTCTCAGCCAAGAATCAATTTCGGCAGCACGGGCGCAGTCATGTGACGTTCCGGCGCCACAGGATAGTCGCTGATTGGGTGGACGGCCACCTATTGCTATCGCACCGAGGGTTTTCGTGTGCCTTTAAGACGCCACCGAGGAAATAACAAGTACTTAGGAAGCAATGCATATGCATAGGCCAGAGAGTGGTCCCGTGATGCGGTGAAGTCGCGGAACATACGCCGACCGACGTGGAGAACCCTGTAAATCGCTAAAAACAGTAATGACGTAGCTGCCGCAGAAAGCGCTCATGGACGATATAAATTAAAAAACGAAGGGTGTCTCCGCCTTCTTCAATAAATAATATAAGCCTTAGTTCTTTGATTGCTTGAATTTGGAAGGAAACTCAGTTATCATCGCTATAGTCCAACTAAGTGAAATGAACAGGATTTCTAGAACTTACCTAAACTGCTGAGATGTGAGCCCGGCAAAGGCTTTCCCATTGTTAAATCTTTCTTGTTTTTAGTTCATAGGCGCAATTTAAAAAAAGCAAGCTATTTTGCGTACGCAGGAATGGTGAGCGCTTTTTACGGCGACATTCTAGTTACCGACCAATTTCAGCAAAGATTGCAATAACGCCTTTGCCAAGCGTGTCAACTGCATAGGCACTCTCGCTTGCCGCTGCCAGGAATGCAACAAATATACATTCGTTTCTGGCATCTCCCTATGTCTGCAGTTGTGAATGCGCGCGAGGGTTCTACGGCGCCCGCTGCACGGAACGCCAAGACAGCTGCACGATAACCAGCTCTTCGGCGCTTTGTGACCACGGATTCTGCGTCAGCCAGCCTCAGACCAACCAGGTAAGACGCGCCCTCAAAGAGACCCAGAAACGCATTTTCTCTCCACTCAACCACTGGCGCATTTCGTTCGCTTCTCAGAGTTAGTGGCATGCTTGGAATCACAGAAAACAACGCCCGCTAGAAGACAGTCAACTGCCGAAAGGCTTAACCAGTCTCACGCCATCGTTCTCTTACTTCTTTTGTTCCCTCCCCAAGCCTACCCTTGAGGTGCTCTCCTCACCTCGTGTATGAAAAGCACGGCTGATGACGCCATTTTATTTTGCCATGGCATAGTAGAAGCGAACAATGCCGGAGGTTGACAAAGTGGAAGTGAACACAAGAAAGGGCTGATAGAAAAACTTTTTTGGGGGTTGTTTTAAATTCCACGTACTATAAGCAATTCAGCTAGTCCTGCTGTTAGAAATAGAGTACTTTTTCCGAGTTAACTATTGGAAGTGTAGTACAGCAATTTGGAAAGTTGAGCTAGCTGGCTCGTGGTGTTGCAAATAAATCAGCAGGAAACAGGCGAAACAAGAAAAGAAACACAGCGGCCCATCTGTTCATCTCTTTCTTTTGTCGTCCCATCTATTTCATGCTAGTTTATTTCTGAAAGCAAGTTAGAGTCTTTCTGGACGGCCCATAACAGCACAGGGAGGGCGCATCTTCGACGAGTAAGTGCTTATGCTGGCATCAGTCGCAGCCCCGGTACATGTGCCTCTGCGACCAAGGCTGGACCAAGGGCCCCGGCCAACAGTCGTGTTCTGTGGACGTGGACGAGTGTGCGTCTGGCCACCACTTCTGCTCCAGGAATCCGCCCGTGGCTTGCATCAACTACCAGGGAGGTTTCACCTGCGGCCCTTGCCCCAGTGGTCAGTCATTAGTATGCTGCATCTTAAATGTGCCCACCAAAAAAGCAAAACTCTTTCAATAGAGCATTTTCCCCCCGGTAGCGCAGCTTTAATAAAAGCGTTCAGAATATATGGTCTAGCTACAAGCTGTGACTATGTGACTAATAGCAGTGGCAATCGTGAGAATGCACTGCATTTCTCGTCGTTGCCTCATTGAAGAACATTGGGTAAAATTGCTGACGTCTAGGAAGAATTTCAACTTCCTTTTAGGTGAGGCTAAAATGGTTTAAATGTGTCTAGGTCAACATAAAAAGGGCGCAACTTCTTTGCAGTCCAACACGCGTGAAGCCTTGTAAAGACCCATCAAAACTCCGATAGCAACAGTGCGATTAGATATCGAGAAAACAAAAATCTCGTAGTCTTGTCAACTCCTAGGGTGAAAATTATTTTTTGTGGCTGGGTACATGAAGTGGGGGACATTTATTCTTCATTACAGTCCTCATCTTAAGAACCCTATGAAGAAGAATGTGATTTTGTTGCTTGGGCTTATCTGTCGTGTCTGTCGACCGCGGCGGCAGCGTTTCGATGGAGGCGAAACGCATAGGCTTCCCTGTGCTCTGCGATGTTAGTGCACATTAAAGATCCCCAGGTGGTGGAAATTATTCCGGAGCTCTTCCCTATGGCACCTCTTTCTTCCTTTCTTCTTTCACTCCCTGCTTCATTCCTTCCCTTACGGCGCGGTTCAGGTGTCCAAAGATATATGAGACAGATACTGTGCCATTTCCTTTTCCCAAAAACAAATATTTTAATTTTTTCTATCTGTCTGAGCCTAACAATTATTAAAACCCTTATCAGAAACCTCGCCGCCACAACTATTTAGTGATTACCGGCTACTTGCATAAATTTTACTCTCATGACAAAGTACAGCGAAATGTCAACATTCGTAACTAAGAGATGAGCGTGAGGAGTGACGACCAAGTTTTCCAGGTTACACGGGAGACGGCTACTCCTGCGCCGACATCGACGAGTGCCTCTTGAACAATGGCGGCTGCTCCCAGAATCCCCGCGTGGATTGCTTCAACACTGTGGGCTCCCGATTCTGCGGCCCATGTCCTCCAGGTGAGTCAGCAGAATTCCGGCTCCAAAACCCGTCCTCCCAGCCGCTTCCATCTCATTTCTTTGCATTATTCATGTGCCAGTATTATGACAGCTATACACTTACGTATGCTTCGAAGGGGCTTTATTTGATTTCTTGATCAAACTACCTAGTTATGTTGTGTGAGGAACATTAGAGAATGTCTCGCTTTCAAGCGGGCAGGCAGCACTCTGTTTTTCATTTTTTATTTTGCTAGAGACTTTTCAGCAAATCGTATCGTCGATGAAGTTCCTACGTCATAACTAGCTCATGAGTCGCGTACAAAACAGCTCAAATAGGAACAACTCGTTAATATTAGAAAATAAAATGGCACGCTTTTGTATACATCTACTATATTCTCGCAATTACTGCTACCGAGTCTCTTTCACTCAGGTGTCTTTAATTACGCAATAAATAAGGATTGTCAACCAGGAGATTTATCTGGTAATTATTCACATCTCAACACTTTTCATCCAAAAAGGTCAAGACGCGACGTGTTACGATGTCAGGTAATACACAAAAAGTTATTTTGCAGGATTGCAACGCTGGTGTAGTCTATAATGAGAGCTACAGTGCTGTTATGGTGCTTATCTCTCAGGTGCGTCATTCCCTGTACATATCAGCTGATTTCACCAGCACTGTGCCTCACAATCTGGCTAGGAATGACTTAGCATTTCTTTGACACTCTTGCCTAGTTACCAACATTTGCTTGTTTCTGTTGCCCCTTGAAAGCAGGGTACGTTGGCGATGGCATCACCTGCACTTACGTGGGCGCTTGCAACGTCAATAACGGAGGCTGCAGTCCTCTGGCCAGTTGCCTACGTGAGTACGCCACACTAATCACTTTTTGTCGTAACCCCTTCAATCTATACCCCGTAGGATGGAACTACAACTGTAGGAGGTAGAGTTTGTGAGCATTGCGGCAGTCTCGTCACAATCGCAGTAGTAGTAGTAGTAGTAGTAGTAGTAGTAGTAGTAGTAGTAGTAGTAGTAGTAGTAGTAGTAGTAGTAGTAGTAGTTGTAGCAGTTAATTGTAGTGGTAGTAGTAGTGGTAGTGGTAGTAGTGGTAGTAGTGGTAGTAGTGGTAGTAGTAGTAGTAGTAGTAGTAGTAGTAGTAGTAGTAGTAGTAGTAGTAGTAGTGGTAGTAGTAGTAGTATAAGTTGTAGCAGTTAATTGTAGTGGTAGTAGTGGTAGTGGTGGCAGTGGTAGTGGTAGTAGTAGTAGTAGTAGTAGTAGTAGTAGTAGTCATCGTTCTTGTTGTTGTAGTAACAGAAGTATCAATAGTAGCGGTAACAGTGGAATCAACATAGCAGCAGTAGTAGTAACAGTAATAAAAGCAGTAATATAGCAGTAGTAGAAACAGCACCAGTAGTAGTAGTTGTAGCGGTAGCAGTAATAGTGGCGGTAGCAGGAAAATTAACGTAGTAGCAGCAGTAGTAGCAATAGTGAATGTAGTAATATAACAGTAGTAATAACAGCAGCAGTAAGAGTAGCAGTAGTAGCAGTAGCGGTAGCAGTAATAGTGGCGGTAGCAGTGTAATTAACATAACAGTACCAGTAGGAGCAATACTGGATGTAGTAATATAACTAGTAATAACAGCAGCAGTAAGAGTGGCAGTAGTAGGAACAGTAAAAGTTCTAGTAATAGTAGTAGTAGCAGTAGTAGTATAATAATAGTAGATGTAGCAGTGGTAGTAGTAATAATAGTGGTAGTATGTTTCTCGTTGAAGTAAACTCAATGACGCCGCAGCTCAGAGGTAACGCGGTGAAGTTCGGAGCAATAAGGATCCCTCATAGAAAGGGTGAACGCCTTACATATATACCGTTGTAGCAGTAACTCAAATGTCCCTGGCTGCGATGTTTGTCTGATAGCTCGTCAAGCCCAAGATAAATGTTTGAGGCCCCTTTAAGAGCGGCTTGTTAGTTTATCGCTACCAAAGCGCCACCATTCACCCTTAACATGAATGATTCTTTTTATTTTTCTCACCTACGCCCCACTGAAACCCGACCGGTTAGAGTGTAAGCATTAGTTTCCATCAGCTATTCCATATTCTACCTCACAAACGTCCTGCACGCAAGGCTCATTCGACACAGACCTTCGGATGAGTGCGAGCCGGTAATTACCCATATGCCCGCAAACCAGCTGCTTTGAGGATTCGACCTACGACCAGCTCACATCTGCAACTATAGAAGTCTCTGATGCGAAGTACAGATCTTGACGAAAGCAACATCACTGACATCACTGACATGGCTTTCATTGATACAGAAGCCGACAGTTTCACAAATCCGAAGATCAAAAAGACAGAAAAAATACAGACTTCTTTCCTTACCCCAGTGCGACGAAGTAAGAATAATTGCTTCATGCAGCCCCTCCCCCCCCCCCCCCCCCCGCCCATCTGCACGCATATATATCGTGAGAACTTTTCTATAGAGCTGTCGCAGTGAAACTCTGCCCATTGATAATAAAACTTAGCTAGCGGAAGCCAAAGTATAAAGCGCACAAGAGACAGAAGTGCGCCACTTATTTTTAAAAACAAATGCCTGTCGACGCCATCAGCATTCAAGCCCTCTTTTCATTTATCTGCACTGCACCTCTTCTGCAGCTCGGTCGGGCTCTTTCCACGAGTGCCGCTGTCCGCCCGGGTACGTGGGGAACGGAGTGGGACCCGGCGGCTGTCTGCCCCAGGGACAGCCCGTCCCAGGTGGGGGTGGCGGCGTGTGGCCGCCACAACCCCAGCCAGGTCCCGTGTTGCCTCCAGTCCTGGACCCTTGTGCCGCGCATCCCTGCAGGCACGGCTTCTGTCAGGTGGGAAAGAGGTTGTCTCTCCATACATCAAAAAGTCACACTTCGTGGAACACGACTGCCAGCTTCCCAGCATCCCCCCCCCCCCTTCCCATCCACAAATTATTATCCAGTGAAAGAAAAGTGTTGAAATTTTTATGTTTTTCAAGAAATGCACCACGATTCTGCAAATAAAGTTCCAGCCTCCCAAATGATCACTTACGAGACTTCCAACATCTTACTATAATAATAATGATGCCTTTTTTCGCAAAGTAAAACTGCAAAAGGTAAGGCAGGTCAGCCAAAGCCAACAAGGCTTGTCGGGCTGTACTCGGCAGTCGGAGAGGCCAACTTGTACATTACATAAGATGATGGAAAAACTAGAAGTCCAAACAGGCATGGTAAAAAATTCTGCTCTTAAGCAAAACACATTTTCCTAAGTATCAGTTCAAACAAAAAGAATGTTGTCACTGAAGTAATGCTTCAATGATGCCATTGACTGAACGCAATAACCGGGGAGCCATGC
The DNA here is from genome assembly GCA_030143305.2 of Amblyomma americanum. Taxonomy (NCBI): domain Eukaryota; kingdom Metazoa; phylum Arthropoda; class Arachnida; order Ixodida; family Ixodidae; genus Amblyomma; species Amblyomma americanum. The sequence continues at coordinate 13,202 of JARKHS020010767.1, forward strand.
CATCAGGAAAATATTGTGAGTACATAGTAAAAACTCAAGAAAGCAGCCATAACATGTGTAGCAGCAAGGAACAGAATATCGAAATTAATGACAAAGAGAGGGAGAGAACAGTAACTCCGTATTTAATAACGGCATAATTAAGCGAACGGCTGATAATCTAGCATTATAGATTACAAATAATGAACAACGAAGCTCATTGCATAGAAAAATTAAGTGGTTCTTCCACGACATATCACTGTCAATTAGCACCACTAGATACTTGGACCTGTCGCAAAAACGAACAGGAATGGAGCCACAATTAAAACAACCCCAAAAGCGACCTTTCATGCTGATTATGAAACAAGACAAGATTCGTTTTTTAATATTATGGGAGAGGAAGTTTTAGAGAAACCAGTTCATAACATGCACAGTGTCACTCCGTAGCCGCAAGAAAAGGCGCATCAGCACACAAGGACTGTATCATTTTTGTATTGATACTTAGCGCATCTAGAAACAATGCTAGATAAATCATTTACAAATAAATTACAAAACGGCGGCTTTAAAACAAAGTCCTGCGGTACACAGGCAAACAGCAAGGCCTTGTCTTGTTGGAAAAGTCTTGTTGGTGTCTAAAAACAGAGAAAAAACAATCTCATTGTTGTCACAGTTAAAATAAATGATATCGGAAAAATGTTCTAACATGGAGATATGCCTTTTATTCTAACTGAATCCAAACTGCACTTCAGGCAAAATTTTCATGTTGAGAGTAAAGCTATACATAACTTGGAGCGCATGTTTTACAGAAAAGCTTTGTAATCACCGGTATTATTGAAATGGCCCTCAAAATTTCCTGCTTCTTTTAACGAGTCACATTTATGGGAGAGCTAGCAATAGCAAGTTACAATTTATCTGGAATGAAATTGTGGTCAGTAAAATTATTTAGCATGTAAAAATGTATCGACTGCAATTACGGCGAATTACGCTGCAGGTCCCTCTTTTCGATGTTATCATTTTCTGTAGCTTTGTAGGAATCAAAACAGACGAGTATGTTATGAAGATATTGGAGTGTAATGAAAAGCAGAACAGCAGATGACAGTGGAATACTGTGAATGACGAACTTCATATGGGGAAACAGGAGAATTTCGAAACGCTTGAGAAAAGAACACATTGACTTCGGACACCTCAGAGTGTAAATCTCTGAAGGACTCAGCTATTTTGTTTATTGACTGTCTAGAGTTTCTTCCAAGGAAATAATTAATAGTCGGCCTAGTTTTACGCGGCGATTGCCTAAGATGTACTGATATAGCAGCGCTTAGCGGCTCCAGTCATGCCTGTTACTTTGTTTCGGAGAGACCTGAAAGCGTCTTTGAGATATGTGTTATTGTGACAGCGTTTCCAAAGTGCCCAGAGAGAGTATTTTTCTGGAGTAACCTTTAACACAATGCTACAGAACAATTGAATATTTTCTTTATGCTGTTTTTTTTGCTAGGACCTTTGCGACGCGGCTTTCTTGCATTAAAAAAATTGCACATACCTATTATATACATTAAAGAGATTAACTTCCTCAAGAAAAGGGTCCCAGTTAAAGCTCGCCACATGGCTATCACAGAGGTTGTTTTACTTAAAGAAGGAAACGCAGAGTGGCATCCGACGAAGTAACATCGCTTCAAAAAAAAATTAATGATCTCATATCTAGTGTCTAATTACCAAAGAGAGAACGGGGACTAACAGAGCTCTTATAGCGATATTGTCAATACAAGATGCTGCGAAATGTTTCTAAATCTACTCTCTCTTGCATAATCTGTTACCGTTGGTTGAATGCAACGCCTCGCTTGAATGTTGTATTCACAGGACACTAAACGTGAGGGTGAAATGGTGTCCATATTAAAATCACTAAATTTACAAATCGGATGATTCGGAAGTATCGAGGCTAAAAACCAGCCAAGTTCCCAAATAAATGCTTTACCTTTATTTTATTTTATTTTAGAGGGGGGGAGGTCTGTATACTCCCAGTAGAATTAAATAACATTTGGTAGATGTATTGGCAATGCGACACATTCGGAAGAGCAAAAATTTATCTCTATGGAATGAGCACTCTATTTGCTGTAGACAAAAGTATTCCGCCTCCTGTCCCATTAGGTGACGTGATATGAAAGCTAAAATAATTGGGCAATGACAAGAAGGAACGAAATAAAGATATTATGTTACCTGCAGCAAGTACAAACACACTTGCAATGCTAGGGCTGTTCTTAAGTATACTACTTACGCTTACAAGAAGGACATTAAAGGCTTCATGCTCAGACAAGTCTATGACGGCAAATTTATCAATGTGGGCGCACTGAGAAAACGAAGCATTGATATCTAAATCAGCTTATCCGGATTGGTAGGAACACTGATGCGAGTTATGGAGGAATCTTGTATGATTTTATAGCAAAGATCTTCCGATGCTTTGCCCCGACAAACTTTCACTGTTTTTCCTTATACCTCTGACGAGCTTCCCAAAACCATTTCCTTCTCACAATGGTGAGATTCTCATTGAAATAAAATTTTTGGCAACTCATCGCTTTCGCCCAAAGGCCTCATTAGTCTTGGTGACTCATCCTTTTTGCGATCACAGCGATTGAAACAAACCCCTCTAACATAATGTTCTGAGGACACTAAGTCTGCTTATGTGCACGAATGCGAAAGCATGGAACTTTCTAGAACGCGGGTTTTTTCCACGACGGCTGTACGCGATGTACTTTTAATTTTTTGTATTTTTAATTTTCGACTTTTGAATTTATATTTTATATTTTGAATTTTCTTTTCTTTTTTATTTGTTTATTTGCTTGCATTTTCAATCTTTTTGCTTTTTATTTTGCTTTATTTTGATGACATCATCAGTTTGATTGACAGCAATACTGTGCAGCTTTTCTGTGAACACCCTTGCTGGCGAGTCGTGAGCCTATAAAGGCTTTCGCCTTAAAATTCATTTGCTGCCTTTTGGTCCTTGGTCCGGCAGGTGGCGCGTGTCTAGTGAATGCATAGATGTCTCAGAAACGTATCTTCGAGTTATGTTTTGAAGCGTTCGTGAATAATTTAATTATCAGCATGTAAATTACAGGACAGAAACCGTGTGTAACCATGCATAATCATGTCTAACCAAGCATAACCAACCTTTTGCTCCAGCTAACCAGGTTCAGCCGAGTTGAACCACAGGCAAATTTTTTCACCTAAAGAAGGCTATAATGCTAATGCAGCGAAAGAGGTTGAAGCTAGAACTTCCACTAACACTCAGTGGGTATTCCAGTGAGCCCCGTTATGAAGCACGAAAAATGTCAGACCTTTGGTGAGAGGTCACCAGGAAGGGAGGAGGTGACCGTATTAAACAAATGCACCCCCGTGGTGCAGGTTCGTGGCAACGACTTCTTCTGCGTCTGCGAGACGGGCTACTCGGGTCGACTGTGCGACAGCTCCAGCGATGGCTGCGCCAGCTCCCCGTGCGAGAACAACGGCACTTGCAGCGCCGGCCCCGGTGGCCGATACGTCTGCAGCTGCACGGACGAGTGGACGGGTCCCACCTGCGGGGAGCCGAGGCAGAGTGAGTGGCGCCCCACATCGGCCGCACTTTGTAGCTTCTTTGGCTGGAAGCCGGAGGAGATGAAAGCGTGCATCCCATACTGCTTGTCCGACCGACGATGGTCGGGGTCAATTAGAGGAGATCGCTGGGATCTTGCTAATTACGGTGCTCATTAAGGGCACAGATACAGTTCTACGCATGAGCAGTGGCTCTGAGCCCATGCTGAGCTATAGGCATCCTCGTGGCCGCTTACAGAAAGAGGTCCCCTTTCATTTCTCCTCTTCAACTCGCCGCAGATATTTCATAAAATATTTATTTATGTGTTTATTTATTCATTTCCTATTGAAGCAATGCCTTAGTAAAATGAGACTTTAAGAGGATCACGTTGAAAAGGAACGTACAGTAACCAAAATTGGGCCTCCTTCAAATCGGTCACATTGTTTGGGCAAGCTCATTGCCATTCCTTTCCATTAACCTTGAACTACCTTGTTCGTGGTAAAGTTGAAAACATTCTAGAAGCATAAAGCATCTCTCACCCACGCAAGTTTGTCTTTACGGAGAGGCGGCTTTAACATTCTCATTAAAACACTATCGCGCTCGCAGTCGGATATGGCATGTACGCGCCATTTCGTGCTGGGCATTCTTCAAGCGTCAGTTTGGTGACTATGCGTGCTTGAGTATATGTATGAAGTGAATGAACGGTTATTTGAAAGAGCCCCCTGGTATTTTTGTAAAAGTCACAGCCCGAATCCTGTCGAGGGAAGACTCCACCATCAATGTCTTCCGCCTCCATCCTTAATTGCTGTTACATTTCTTCGCTCTAATGTGGAAGCGCATGCTGTGGAGCTGATCTCTGAAGCGGTAAGCCACACCGCGCTTTCTGCGAAACTAACAGAAGTGGAGTTATGATATGGACTACACAGTTTGTACTGCTTTGTTTGTTTTATTGCTGTCCCAATAAGAACGTAGTTCTTGCTCTAGTTATCGACAACTGTTAGCGCTTCTGCACAATATCCTGACTGCGCTTCAACGCATTGATTCGGCTCGCAGGTTGTCATGACGACCTGTACGGCTTTAATGGGACTCTTCGCTACCCCGAGAATGGCGGTACTTATTCTCACAAGCGTGACTGCTCATGGATCATCCATACGTCTCCGGAGAAGGTACTTACACCTTTGCACGTATGAAGTGGGACCCTTTTTCTTTTCAAAAAATAATAATAATAATCAACTTTTTCACCTCTCTTTGAAAGACATAAACAGAGCGACGGCTGTAATTTGTCGTCCGTTTGCTTTTAATCGATCGTCTTGAAAAAAATTTGCACCGCAGCTTGATGCGGAGGCCCGTAACTATCTGATTGGGGCAGTATTTTACAAGTTATTTTTCTTTTCTAATATTTTGCCATTATTTACTTTTACATTTGTGTTTTAGAATTGAGTCACTGTGGTGATTGTTGTTTTGGTTGAATTATGGAAGGAACGATGCGACCGCAGGATTACTGCGTGCTTGTTTCAGCTCAAGTCTTCGCGTTCTACCTATATCTAGCGCTTTTTGCACCTATATTAAAAGAAAAACATTTTGTTCTATAATTCTAATTCTTACTATTAATTAATATTAGAAACTTTCAAATTACTCGATAACATTTTTTAATTATCTATAGTTTCTAAGTTAGTACTTCTCTACTGCTGTGGTCCAACCGACGAATCCAGAAATCTATCGAGTACTCTTGGAGCGAGTACGTTTAACACATATATAAATCCGTAAATATTTTTAAAATATTCACGTTGCGGCACCTCAAGTTCTCGTTCCCGTTCTAGAGTTTGAATTTTTCGATGTTTAAGCTGGGTCTTGTGGCAACACTTTGATCTTGGTAACATTTTAACATTGGTCTTCTTTTTTTCTGTTATTTATCCGTTTCAGCAGTTCACAAGTATTTCCTATCTGGTACTGACCCCGCACGCTTTTCACTCACTTTGCATGTTTTTTGTCTTTTGACATTTTTTTACCAGCTCACTGCTTCGACACTCTCGACAAGCTATTCACCGGCTCACTACACAGAGCTATGTGCACTTGAGCAACCTATGTAAATTTTCTTATGCCGCATTAACTTTCTCAGCCCACATCTCAAGACAGCTGAGGTCAAAGAAAATTCACGAGAAAACTTTAGCCGGACAAACTGTTAGCAACGAGCAGTTTCATTACAGTTTCGGTCATGCTGATTTCAGCTGTAGCATACTCTGAAACTGTTCAGTCTGCCATGAACGCTTACTTTCGCAGCAGAGTGAGTGCATGCCTTACTTTGGCAATGTACATGGTGCCTCATTTTGCAGTGTTTTTGGTAATAAGTACGTTCCGTGACCGACCAAACACCAGCGTTCTGGCTAATCACGATGGCCAACAACACAAGAGCCGAGAGGCCATAAAAATGCGTACTTTACTCAATCTCTAAGCATCCCTTCAAACTCATCCTCTTTTCTTTCACTCAACTTATTCCCTTCTCCATGTGCAGTGCGGCCTGCGGAGCCCATACTGCGTGGCTAGCCTCCCTGTTTTTTTTATATCTTCTGTTTCTCTCCCTCTGTCAAATCTGTCGCGCATTTCCTCAGCCCTTAAGGTCAAGTTGCAGCTCGCACCAGTTAGTCAGAACTCTAACCACTAAAGGGACACTGAAGAGAAATAGAAGTTTGCCTTTTTTGATAAGGTAACGTGATCTAATCACAAAAGAGATCACTCTAATCGAAAACAGAGCTTTTACGAACCAAAGAGGAATAAAACACGAGCAACAGGTGTCTCCATCGCCGGGCGATCTCGAAAGTACAATTGTGCTAACGCGATAAGTTGGGCTAATTGGTACGTATTCAAGGTTAAAGAGCGCAAAAAAAGACGAAGACGCAGAGAACCTTGCGACAACACGACACAAGCGCTCACTCACAACTGAACGTTTATTGGGAAAAAACAGTGATATGTACACAAAAAGCGGAAAATACAAACACACAAAGACTAAAGCTCAATGACGCCGCACCAGGAATCTTAATCAGGAACGTATTACACGCGCATCAACAAGAGATCTAAAGCAATGCTCTGAACATCGGCAAGAAAGAAGAAATGCACGAGACAAAAACAAGTGTCATCAAGGAAAGCTATTTCATGGCTTGTTAGGGCTACTCAAGGGGTGCTAATGCACGTGTATATTGAATTTACGATGTAATAAGCTTCCATTAGCTTGCGTGTGAATTTATTATGGTGTGTAAAATGAACAGTGGCGTCCTCAAATTCTGGCGCACGTTGTTTAGGTTTTTCTAGCCGGTAACATACCCGGCAGTGCTCAGACAGGTTAGAGCGGTCTTGGTTAAAGGAATTCTTATGCTCCATAAGGTGTATGTTTAAGCAGCGGCCGGTTTGGCCTATGGAAGCATGGTCGCATGTCGTCGGAATTTTGTAGACCATATTTTTACAGCATTCAACATATTGGTTAACGGGCTTGAGGCCACATACTTTACTGACGGGACGGGGTGTTGCGTCCACCCATTTTTGGACGCTGTGCACAGACGGGAAAGCTTGGCAGGGGTGGAGAAAACAACATCACCATCATAGCGTCAACCTAATTTTTACGTCAATGTGAAGTTCTATGCAATTTACTGGATGACAGCAACCTATCTTTTTTTCGCTTGTGCCTACTGCTGGCAGCGTCGGACCTGATAGAAATTGCAAGCCTCTCGCATAAACTTCAGAGGTCCGCTTTTTTTTAGCCTAGCTACCTGCTCAATAATTGTGCGCGGGTCGCGAAGTTTACGGCACACTGCCCTTCACTTCAAAGTGGGATTACCCCGTTCTTTTCCGGTAATGACTTCACTAGCTTTAATTTTTGGGGGGCAAGATTGTTCGATGATAAATGGGCATTTCGATGTCAAATAAACGTCATCATAGTCAGAAAGTGTCAAATAATCAATTTTTACTCAGAACAATGGTTGGACGGAGTCGTTTTCATCATCAGCAGCCTGACTACACCCACTCCAGGGTAAAGGCCTCTCCCATCTCTCCAATTAATCCTGACCTTTTCCAGCTGCACCCACCCTATGTCTGCAAACTTCTTAATCTCATCCGCCCACCTAACCTAATGCCACCCCCTGCTACGCTTGTCTTACCTTCGAATCGACTCCGTTACCCTTAAGGAACAGCGGTTATCTTGCCTTTGCATTACATGCCCTGCCCAAGCCAATTTCTTCCTCTTTATTTCGACTAGGATGTCATTAACATGAATTTGTTCCCTCGCCCACTCTGCCCACTTCTGGTATCTTAATTTTACAACTATCATTTTTCTTTCCGTGGCTCACTGCGTTGTCTTCAACTTAAGCTGAACCCTTTTCGTTGACCTCCACGTTTCTGTACCGTAGGTGAGTACCAGTAAGATACAGCTGTTGTACACTTTTCTCTTGAGGGATATTGGTGAACTTCCATTCATGACCTGAGAGAACCAGCTATGTGTGCTCCATCCCATTCTTAATAATAAAGCAGCACGTAACACGACAACAGGAGGAACACAGAACGACACGAGCGCTTGTGTCGTTCTGTGTTCCTCCTGTTTTCCTGTCTTGTTACGCGCTGCTCTAGTATTATGTATTACCAACTTGCCCAACAAGCAACGCTTCTGGAAGTATCCCATTCTTATCCTTACTAGGAGGATAAGAATGGGATCTTTCCAGAAGTGTTGCTTGTTGGGCGAGTCGGTGATGCATACTAATAGAGCAGCGCGTAACAAGACAGGACAACAGGAGGAACACAGAACGACACGAGCACTCGACATGAGCGCTCATGTCGTTCTGTGTTCCTCCTGTTGTCCTATCATTAAGAATGGGATGGAGCGCATATGGCAAGTTCTCTCAGGTCTTGAATGGAAGTTTACCAAAATCTCTCAAAAGAAAAGGGTACAACAGCTATATCTTACCGGCACTCACCTACAGGACAGAAACGTGGAGGCTAGCGAAAAGGGTTCAGCTTAAGTAAAGGACGACGCAGTGAGCCATGGAAAGAAAAATGATAGGTGTAACGGTAAGAGCATGGAAGCGGGCAGAGTGGGTGAGGGAACAAACGCGTGTTAATGACATCCTAGTCGAAATCAAGAGGAAGAAATGAGCTTGGTTAGGGCATGTAATGCGAAGGCAAGTAAATTGCTTGTCCATAAGGATAACGGAATGGATTCTAAGAGAAGGCAAGCGTAGCTGAGGGCGGCCGAAGGTTAGGTAGGCGGACGAAATTAAGAAGTATGTGGGCATAGGGTGGACTCAGCTGGAAAAGAACAGGGTTATTGGAGAGGCATGGGAGAGGCCTTTGTCCTGCATTAGGTGTAGTCAGGTTGATGATAATGATGATGAAGACGACTTTACCACCTCCAGCACCTCGCTGGCAATTGTGAACTGCTGTTCCCTTTCTGGATTGTTGAACATTACTTTGGTTTTCTGCATGCTAATTTTTAGACCCACCGTTCTGCTCTCCTTATCTAACTCATTAATCATGATTTGCAATTCACATCCTGAGTGACTCAGTAAGGCAATGTCATCAACGAATCATAGATTATTTAGGTATGCTCCATTAACTCATACCCCAGATGTTACCAATTGAGGCCTCGGAACACCTCCTGCAAACAGGCGGTGAATAGCATTGGCGAGATTGTGTCTCCTTGCCTGACGCCCTTCCTTATTGGAATTTTATTGCAGACTTCATGCAGGACTATGGTAGCTGTGCAGTTGCTATATGTATCTTCTAGTATATTGACATAAGGCTCTTCTACACCCTGATTCCGCAAAGCTTGTATGACTGCTGAGGTTTCCACTGAGTTGAATGCTTTCTCATAATCAATGAAGGCTATATATATATGGGTTAGTTATATTCTGCGCATTTCTCCATCACCTGATTTATAGTGTTAATACGGTCTATTGTCGAGTATCCTTTACTAAATCCTGCCTGATCTTTTGGTTGATTAAAGTCTAAGGTTGCCCTGACTCTAATAGCGATTACCTTAGTAAATACCTTGTATTCAATGGACAGTAAGCCGATCGGTCTCTAATTTTTCATGTCCTTGGGGTCTCCTTTCTTATGAATTAAGATGATGTTTGTGTTCTTCCAAGCTTCTGGTACAGTCGAGGTCATAAGGCATTGCGTATACAGGGTGGCTAGTTTTTCTAGCACAATATCCCCTCCGTCCTTCAACAAATCTGCTGTTGCCTGATCCTTACCAGCTGCTTTTCTCCTTTGCATTGCTCTTAAGGCTTTCTTGACTTCCTCTTTCATACCTTGCGGGATGACGCATTGCTGTACGCTACTATCTCTCTCATGAACGTTCTGATTACATTGGCTACTGTACAGATTTGCGTAGAATTCTTCCGCTACATTAACTGCCTTTTCCATATCCCTAATGACATTGCCCTCCTTGTCTTTTAACGCATACATCTGGTTTTTACCTATGCCTACATTCCTCTTCACCGTTTTTGGCTACCTGCGTTCTGTATAGCATGCTGGATTCTCTTCATATTAAACTTCCTTATGTCGGCTATCCCCCCCCCCCCCCATCCTTTGCACTTATTTATTAACTTCGATAGTTGTGCTAGCTCTATTGTGCCTATAGGGTTAGATGCCCTCATGCTTTGGCGTTTCTTAATCAGATCTTTCGTCTCCTGAGATACCTTGCCGGTATTCTGACGAATACTACAACCGTCTACTTCTACTGCGCACTCCGTAATGAGAGCGGTCAGATTATCGTTCATTGTATGAATATTAAGATCGTCTTCCTCTGTTAAAGCTGGATATCTGTTCTGCAGCGATATCCTGATTTCCTCTAACTTACCGCTAACTCGTTAATGGACTTCCTGTTCACTAGCGTCTTCCCTTCCCTCTTCAAGCCTAAGCTAATTCGAGACCTTACAATTCTGTGGTCACTACAACGCACCTTTCCGAGGATGGCCACATCCTGAACGATGCCAGGTTGAGCATATAGTATGAAGTCGATTTCATTTTTAGTCGCACCATTGGGGCTCTTCCAGGTCCACTTCCTGTTCTCTCATTTGCGGAAGAACGTATTCATGATCTGTACATTATTTATATCTGCGAACTCTACTAATAATTCTCCCCTGCTATTCCTAGAACCTATAAGTCGCCTACCTCCTGGTCGCCAGTCTTCTTCTTGCCCACTTTCACATTGAAGTCACCCATCAGTACAGTGTACTGTGATTTTACTTTGTTCATTGCCGATTCCACATCTTCATAGAAGCTTTCAACGATCTAGACATCATGGCTGGATGTAGGCGCGTACTCCTGCACCACCTTCAGCTTGTAGCTCATATTGAGCTTAATTACGAGAGCTGCCACTCTCTCGTTAATACTACAGAGCTCCTCTGTGTTGGCAGCTATATCATGATTGATGAGAAATCTCACACCTAGTTCTCGCAGCTTGTAGCTCATATTGAGCTTAATTACGAGAGCTGCCACTCTCTCGTTAATACTACAGAGCTCCTCTGTGTTGGCAGCTATATCATGATTGATGAGAAATCTCACACCTAGTTCTCGTCTATCCTCTAATCCGCGATAGCACAGTATGTGTCCGTCCTTTAGTACTGTATACGACTCATCTGTCCTCCTAACTTCGCTAAGCCCTATCACATCCCATTTAATTTTGGTTTGGTCGCAGGCATTTATAGGTTCTCTGAGTGGCAGCAAACCGTAAGGGTAAGTATAGCGTGCACAATAAATCTGATGCCATATTTTTAGACTACTGTGGTGCTGGTGCATTCTCTTTGGTCTGTTCTATTGGTCAGCCCAATATTCATTGCCAGGGCTGGCAAAAGAGATCGATCACCCGCCGCCGGCCTGAGTGTCACGGGTAGCGGTGTACAATGACAAAGTGGCCGCAAAGCGACGCGGAAAGTTACCAATAACTGGGGCCTTTTCTGCAACTCGTGTTCTAGGTGCTTAACTTGACCTTCACCACTTTCCACCTGGAAGAAGGCCACGAGTGCGCGTTCGACTACCTCGAGATCCGCGACGGCCCCACGTCTTCGCGGCGCACCATCGGACGCTACTGCGGCACCACGCTTAGCGGCACCAGCCTGGTGTCGAGCCAGTCGGCGCTCTACCTGCACTTCCACTCCGACAGCTCGGTTGCAGGTGACGGGTTCGTCATCGAGTGGACCAGCGTCGACCCCGGTGCGTACACCTGTCCCAAACCGAGATACTTCCATTCCGATTCTATGCGCAAACACGGTCGGTTGATGGTCTCGTTAGCACTTCATTTCGAAAAGAGCGAATGGTGACTGAAACCAAATAACCATAGAAAGATGTTACTTTTAATGTTATAGCAGTAGAAACCTGATGGGGCCAAAATGCATTGATGGTCATAAAATTCGCCCATTGGCTGGAGTGAAATGATGTCATCACACCAGGGCATTCTCAGTGGCTGGAGGGAAGTGACATCACCAGACGGGAGCATTTACTTTGGCTGGAAGAAAGTTACGTCAACAGACCAGACGTGACGTCACCAAACCAGAAGGGAGGACACTTTTGGTAAAGGCATCAACAGCGGCTTATGCTATCGCATTGCCAAAACATAATGAAATTAAGCATCCTTCTGAATTTTTTATTCTAATGTTGGCTGAAATATATAATGGCGTAATAATTTTCGGTAGACGCCCATTTTCAAGCAATTAATTTTAATGGCTGTTGTCCTCCTTCGTATTTTACAATTCTATATCGTTTTTGTTATTTTCTTCGGTTGATATTCGGTCAACCGGCACCAGTCCCTCGCTGTAGCCTGGATCTGTCTGCTTGTCGGAACGGCGCACAGCAAGAAAGGCAAAGCACCCCAGGGAAAGACCTGCTATAATTAAAAGTCCCAACACTTCGACAGAAAACGCTTATCTTTCCATTATTCCCAATGTGGCATTTGTAGAGTGTGAGGTACTGTTGCGATGGAAAGAAACGCGAACTACGCGGTACCTACACGCTCCGCTGTTCGAAGTTATTTTGATCGCGTGGGCGGCAAGAAAAAGACGTTAGCGTCCTTCTAGAATGCATCACGGACGACCCTGGCTTCTTTTTTGCTACCGTCGAAGTAAAAGCGCGATGCACCTAGGCTCCGCTCTGTTCGCGTTTCTTTCCATCATCCATGTACATTTAGATGCTATAAAAATTTTGTCGTGGTTTTGATTTATCTTTCTTGGTCTTTATTAACTTCTGGCATGTCCTTATATAAACATTTTAGTCAGCATGACAGCTTTTGATCCACCGCTGTTTCCTGGCGTGTCGCTGCATGATAGCTTATGCGGTGCCACATCTTGGAGCGAGTATTTCCCAGAGCAGGATTTCGCCTTTCTATCACTTATAGTTGTCGCCTCTGACGTCATGACTTATAGCTGCACCGTGGCAATCGCCAGCTCCAACATCACATGCCGGGCAGACTACTTAAAGGAGCGGTATATATAACGAAAGGGATTGTTGCAAAATATGGCCACTGCATCACTCTGCCTTTTATATATTCTCTTAATACTGTAATTTTTGGGTAACTGAAATTGCTGGTAAAAATTTGGAACTTGCTGAATTGGGCAGCCGCTGGATGGTACTTTGCAGAAACACTATGAAACTGCGAGAATTGCTGGGAAAAAATAGTTGCGGTACAGTTACATTCAGAAAACTAGGATAATTGCTGAATGTCTAAAAACGAGAAAATTCTGCTCACGTACTTAAATACATGTAAGCAATCACTATAATTTGAAATCATTCCATCATCTGTTCGCTTAAAAGTACGCTTGCTAAAATTTCAGTCTGTTTCGATGGTAGTGTTAAGCGTCGCAGTGACTAACCTTTCGTGGATAAGGTTGCCGCAGCTGGCACAGTACGGGGTTGATTGGAAAGATGTGGGAGACCTAGGCCTTTGTCCTGCAGTCGGTGCAGCCAGGCCAATGCTACTTCATTGACAGTTGGCGCTAAAATTTTGGTGTGAAAAATGTTCTGCGAAATCAGTTTCTTCTTTTATTCTGCGAAGATATATAATTTTGTGTGGGAAGGAAACAAACTCTTAACGTCTGTTCATCCGAAACACGTAATACAGAGGAAATTACATAGCTAAGCTTAATAGCCCCGTTTCGAGAGGTTTCAAAGAAGATATGATGTTTGGAAAAGAACATCGGTTCCCCGTCAGAGGTCGGAAGTCAAGGTACGCCACTGATATGCAACGGGAATAGCAGCGGAGTCACAGTAATGAAAAAAATATATGCTGTTACAAAAAGATCGAATTAAAAAGTGGACTTATGTACATTCTCAAGGAATTGGAAGAGAGAGGTGTCACATACGTAATGGATAATTGGTAGTGCGTTTCCGGGTCTATTTAACGTTCCCGGCCGTTGCGCATTATTGACTTCGCCATTTTTGCATTTATCCTTCGAAATGCTGCTTCTGCGGCAGGGATTGGATTCCGCGGCATTGGCACCAGCAATCAAATGTCAAAGCCACTGACCCACCGCGGTTAGTCACAGAAAAAAGCAACAAATTTTAGCCCAGAAGGAAATTTAATTTATATAATAAACTGAACACCCCCCCCCCCCCCTTTCCTTTTGAACCTGCCACCATCTCCGAGAGTGGCTCTTAAAGCAGCCACCGAGGAAAATAACCGCTTCGAGCTGTCAGTGCTGGCCAATCTCAAAACTGTCTTCGCGAATGTTACTTCGCTTGGAATTATCAAAAGTATACTATTGGCTGCAGCCCTTCGGTTAATTGTTGTATATCTGCGCTTTAATGCTGCAGCATTAGAGCCCTAGGTCGGAAATGTTTGTCCGTCCGTCCGTTTGAAGCCTCGGTTAACCTGTGGAAAAGTGGAAAGAGGGTAATTGGGCGGGAAAGAGAAATTAAAAGACAGATAGCTGGGAGGGGACGGAAGGCGGGTTAGAGAGAGGGGGGGGGGGTACAGCGTGTAACACTGTGATTGCTGGATTAGATCGGGAGAGTGGAGTGGGGTTCGGCGTGTCACGGGGTCATTTATGGCCTGGGTTATCCACCTGCTCGCACAGTCTGAACCCGTGTGGGAGGAACAATAATGCTAACGCGTAATCTTCCCCATCAATCACATTAATATGCTACAATTTTTTGTTTTGTTTTTGAACATCGATAGCATTGTGAATGTGCCCCTGCGATTCACACACATCCTTGTTATTTGTGGGCACGCGTTGCACAAATGCACGTTCCTTTGGGTCTGCAGAGTGCGGCGGGGCGATGCCCGTGGTCAACGTGGGCGCGGTCAGCTCCCCGGGATACCCGGACCACTACCCTTCCAACCGAGACTGCACGTGGACACTGGCCGTGCCAGCGGGCAGGAATATTCAGCTCCACCTTGCCACGGTTCAGATGGAGCACCATTCCAACTGCTCCTACGACTTCCTCAAGGTCCGCTTCGTCTTACCTGGTGTCCGCGCGAAAATCAATTAGAGCGGAGCCAGAGATAGCACAGATTCCTCTGCTACGTTATTTATTTCTGGCCTATTTCGGATTTCAGAATTAAGAAAGCTCTTGCGACATACGCAGACCTCGTATTCCGTGCCGCAAGCCTAAATGCGCTGTTCATTTTCGTAGGGACTTGTAGCTAAAGTTTTTTCGGAAGATGTGATGGTGCGACAAGCTAGCTTTTACTTTCGTTTCGTGGCCAAAATCATTTCTCAGAAAGCGACTAAAACTTCATAATATCAGGTATACACCACTACCATCATAGTTTCATGTGATCCTGATGCATTGGGACTGACTGTCGGAGTAGCGCGTTAAGTAGCCAGGGCAAATAAAGCGAACTGACAAGCGAAAAAGAAAAAAAACAATGAGTGCCGATTTTGCGTGTAGATTTTTTAGTAGAGAAAAGTAAAAACTATTTCAGTTCATTCAAATGAAAGTTTCGAGTTTGATAACAATAAGGAAACTTCTTCATTCCAACAGGCGTAAAAGTTAAAATGTGTATTTTACACGCACAAGGCTCTGTGGTACTTGCGTGTGACGTTCTCAATATAAGAGTTATGAGCCGTAAAGAGCCAGTTGGAAGTAGTGACCTTCTATTGTTTTTACAGTGTTTTAGGAAAACCCATTTCAGATAATTTTCACGCGTGATGCGGCCCATTAAAATGTCTCGCTGCTCCTCTTCAGCAGTTAAAGATAGACTTCAGTTACGGCATAAAAGTGAAAGTTGTTTCCGCTGATATTGATCACTTCGCGAAATTTTCTCGCTGTTGTACGCAAACCCGCGACAAGTCCTCAACAGGGGAGAGAAGTACAACCAATATGAACTCTCTACAATTCAAACACCTTCCAAAATGTTTTTCAAAGAATGCGCCCACCCCCCAAAAAACGAAAAAAACAAAGAAAAACCAAGAAGATGAATCATGAAAGCCATTTCAGTACTCGTGAAACAATGCAGAAGAAAAATGAGCAGACATTAGACCGCTGTAATTGAGGTTTCTACGAATGGCTGCTAAAAACCAGGAAAGACCACTTTATTGTCTGCATGAATAAGGAGACGTAGGTGAGGCAATTAGGTCGCAGTTATTGTGAAGGTTCTTGCGGAGCGATTGGGCAGAAAGCGAGAAGTTTGATTTCCACTCTATTCTGATAATTGCGCAGATCTACGACGGTGCCACCGAGGAGGACCGGCTCCTGGCCACCTTCTGCGGCACCAACAACACGGCCGGAGATCGGCCCATCCTCAGCTCGGGCCGCAACATGCTCCTCCACTTCCACTCGGACGAGTCTCACACAGACAAGGGCTTCCATGCCACCTACGCGGCCGTCAACGGTGAGCACGGGGGAAAACGCGCCGGAACCAAATCGCGTGCGCTGCCTTCTCTAGTGTGGGGTGGATTTTAGATTATTTTGTAATTCGTAATCAGTACACTCATGATCTGTCCGCAAACCGTCACGTCGAGAAAGCATTTGGCTGACTTTGTGTGGAAGCTCAGCTTAAGTTGAGGACAACGCAGCGAGCCAGGGAAAGGAAAATGATAGGTGTAACGGTAAGAGCATGGAAGCGGGCAGAGTGGGTGAGGGAACAAACGCGGGCTAATGACATCCTAGTCGAAATCAAGAGGAAGAAATGGGCTTGGGCAGGGCATGTGATGCGAAGGCAAGATAACCACTGGTCCTTAAGGGCAGCGCAGTGGATTACTAGAGAAGACAAGAGTAACAAGGGGTGGCAGAAAGTTAGGTGGACGGATGAGGGGAACAAAATGGCGGGGATACGACGGCCGCAGCTGGAAAAGGACAGGGTTAATCGGAGAGACAAGGGGGATACCTTTGCCCTGCAGTGGCCATAATCAGGCTGATTATGACGATGGTGACGGTGGTGATGTGGTGCAATCCCTAGACTCTAACTTCGGTTTCTATTGCACGTGTCACTCAGTTCCTGGTTCAATATTCTCCGTAGTCAGCAATGTACCACGCCTATATGCATCTTGCAGTAGGCTCTACTGAAGGCATTCAAATGATGCTGCAGTTATAGCTTTTCTTTTTTTTTTGGGGGGGGGGGGGAGGAGGGGAGGGCAGTTCCTACCCCATGACTGTAAACGCAGCTTTATGTTAGTTAATATTTGCAAACTTTCTTAATGACATCTGCAAAGACAGAACCAGTGCGCTAAAATGACCCGGCTGGCTAGATCCACTTCTCTTTACCTGCACTTAAAGAACAAGGGTGGCGGTTATAGTTCCAATGTTCCCTTACCAAGTCTGCACGTAACTATATAAAAACTCCGTGAACTCTGAAGGCCCGCATCTCACTGAGGATCTAAACCGAACGAAAGCACGAAGCCGCTCTCCCATGTCCACAAGCAAACAGGTAGAATGAGGGCTGTTTTAACACACGCAACATGGTGACAATAACAGAGACCAGCTAGTGACGCCGCACACCTGTGCTAACCTGCTTCTGGAAGTTAAAAGGCAGGACATTTTGTGCTGTCCTCAAGTTACTATATATAGTTATAGTAACTGGTTTTCGGGGAAAGGAAATGGCGCAGTATCTGTCTCATATATCGTTGGACACCTAAACCACGCCCTAAGGGAAGGGATAAAGGAGGGAGTGAAAGAAGAAAGGAAAAAAGAGGTGTCGTAGTGGAGGGCTCCGGAATAATTTCGACCACCTGGGGATCTTTAACGTGCACTGATATCGCACAGCACACAGGCGCTTTAGCGTTTTTCCTCCATAAAAACGCAGCCGCCGCGGTCGTGCTCGAGCCCGGAAACTCCGAATCAGTAGCCGAGCGCCCTAACCACTGAGCCACCGCGGCGGGTTTTCTCAAGTTACTACATATATACATTTTTTGTCTCGTCTCACTCTTTCTTTACGAAATAAAAAAAAACATCAAGATTACAGAAGGCAGCCCAACTGTGACAAATAGAGAAAGTGGGTATCTTGCTGCTAACAGAACAACGATCTTGACGTAAACAAGATGTGGTAGCGCTGCTGTAGCCGGCTGGGCAAAAGGAGGGTGACAACTGGGGTTATGCAACACACAAAAACCTTCGAACAAAAGGCAACCCTGTACTTCCCGTTCGTCTATATATGCCCGCTTCTGTCCACCTCTATGTGGCGCCATTAATTTGGTGATATTCGTGCCAAAATTCTGACGCAACCGTTTGGCGTACGACGTTACGAGTGGTGTCATACGATTTCTCGTTGCATATAGCTTACATGTGCTAGTCAAGTTCTAGGCTATCTTGAGTCAGGGATTCGAACAGACGACATATGCTGCTTAAATTTTATGCCTACGCAAACTTTCGTATCAGACTTGCGATGAAACTGTTCGTCGTGCTACATTTCGGCGTGTGTCATGCATATAAACTCGTAGAAAAGAACTTTAATGCACGAACAAACATTACGCGTAAACAATGCACCCAGGGGCAGTAATGCATTCGCACTGCCACACGTAAACAGTCTTAACTGCCCATGCTGAATTTTTTTTTCACCTTTTGGTTGTGTGTCCGGCTTCTAAACATACTTGTATTATGATTTTAAGACGACAGATCTAAAATAAAGGCATTCAGCAACTGGTAACGAAAAGCCGCCATACACTATGTGTGGTCTGTGAAAGGAGAAAAATATTTTGGAACGTTTTGCTTACATGTGTTTTTATGGGCCGCGCTCCCACCCTTTTCCTCCGCTGGGTGTGAATTCCATGAGCACATATGGCCATGTTATAAATACACATCGCCATTGAAAGGACGTTTCATAAGTTCGTCTTCAGTTCTAGGATGTACTAAGTTTGTGTGCATGTGCATGTGAAACCAGAAATTTGCTTTGCAGACTTTCGTTTACGTAACCCCAGGTTTTTCCCAATGTTGGTCGCGGCGTCCGAGAGCGTCCTCTATGTTTCTAAACACGAATTCGTTTGTTTGTTTTTTTTTTTTGCGGTAGAAAGATAAATAATTTTGTTCCAGCAGTGAAACTTAAGAAGAAGAGAGACAGAACTAGGAAATAGCTCTAGACATATTTTGCGCGTGTATACGCTTGATAGCCATGCATTTCGACCAACGTATACCAGGTGTTTAAGAGAAGCCAGCCACTAATTTTTAAAATATTGTTTTTGATGTGAAGAGAAGCTTGTTGCGGCATAGGAATACCACTGGTGATGGACGTCCAAAAACAGACGAATTATGTTAAATAGTAAATGAATAACTATCTAATAGTTAACATTTAACAGTTAGGAAAGGCACCCGATTGCAATTAGAAGTTTGCAGACGGCCGTTAGTAACAGCCATATCAGATTTAAGAATTTCGAAAACGTGACTACCCTCGCCGCTGTGGCTCAAATGATTTGCGCTATTATTAGCGCCATTCGAATACCACACACTTGTCGGAGGGCGCACAGCGACGTCAATAAAATCGCCCCAATCCATGACAAACGCACCCACGCGACAATTCTAAGCCCATCCCGTGCTGCAGTGCACCCCGCTCCTCGCCACTTCGCTGCTCCAGCGTGGGCGGGGCACAGAATGTCACCTTATACATACGTGCCTCACCTAGTGTCGCGATTTGATTGACGTCGCTGTGTACCCTCCTGCAAGCGCGCGGTTTTCGAATGGCAAAAGAAATAGCACGAATTAATCGCGCCACAACGATTAGAACAGTAACGTTTTCGGAATTCTTAAAGCTGATATGGGTAGTAATAGCGGCTGGCTACAAACGCCTAATTGCAATCAGGTGCCTATTAGTAATAGCTAAAAAGTTAACTATTAGAATTTAGTTCACTTTACTGGTTCAAATGATTAGCCTGCTTTTGACGTCCGCCAACACTGGCATTGCTATGCCGCAAAAAAAGCTTCTCTTTATCTCAAAAACACTACTTTTTAAAATGAATAACCAGCTTCCTTGAGACACGTGGTAGGACATTGCTAACTGCTTTTGCACTTGCCCAAACGACAGCTATGCGCAGACTTTTTTTTTCAAAATTGTTGCCGCATCTGCACGAGCCTGCCCAGCTTACAAAAATTTAAGCTGTACCACTAGGTGAGACTGCGGCAAAGTATTGTCTACCGTTGTACTGTATTTAGTATGTTGCCTCAAACTCACGCCCGTGGTGCCTCACTCGCAGCCATTCAGGGCTGCGGCGGTGTGCTGTCACGTGACAAGGGCCGCTTCTCCTCGCCGGGCCACCCGAACCCGTACGAAAACGGGCTGCTCTGCGAGTGGGAGATACGCGCCACTGCCGGAGAGCGGTTGCGGCTCCGCTTCGAGCGCTTCGAGCTCGAGAGCCATCCAAACTGCCGCTGGGACGCACTCGAGGTATGGCGGCAACTATGGGACGCAGCCACGGCGCGTTGTTTGTTTGTTCCACATTCGAAGCCGCACTCGCCGAGCTTGTGTGCCTATCCTGTTCTACTCGCGAAGGCTCGTCACAGCGGGTTACTCGAGCTGGTGTTGTGTGGGACGGAGAAAACAGCGACGGCTCCAAATAACCGAACGTTGTCGAGAGCTCGCAAGAGCCAAAGAGGAACTTTATGCACCCCGCCCCCCCCCCCCCCCGGACTCCTAGGTATATGTAACAGATAATTAATTAATTTATTTATCATTACCTACAGCTTCCAAATGAGCAATATTGTAGGGGGAAAACATATAATATATCGGGTAGCACAGTGCAACATAAAAACGCAATGTTATGAATAAAAATATTGAGACAAAAACAAAGTATCCCCAAAAAAGTGGACATAAACTATATAAACGCAACAACAGGAAAAAAACCCTTGCAATTTATTTACAAAAATGTTCATATTAATATTACAGACGCAGTAAACTTCAGTTGACAGTTTGCGCAACAGTGTTTGCATCGTTCCTGTGTTGTTCCAAGTCATTTCAAGAGGGCAGTGTATTACCATATTACAGACGTCTCAACATGTAGACGAAACTCGCAGGAAAAAAGGCTTCATGACGCCTACTTAAACAAAAACCTAGCTTGTTAAAACAAATACACCAAACCAAAAATCCTCGGGTAGCGCATTTAGAAGAACAGGAATTAACCAAATGTCCTCAATCCAGTACAGAGCCGTGGTGGCTCACTGGTTAGAGCGCTCGGCTACTGAACCTGACTACTGAACCGGAGTTCCCGCGAACGATATTCGAATGGAGGACACCTGCACCTTCAATTGTATGCCTTCCCCAATCTTTAGGTGCGGTTGACGAGTCCACCGAGATGTGAGGCAACATTGGGATGCTACCATTAGTCCTACAGTGATCCAGGTGGTGTCATACACACGTTTGCATGGGTGTATGGGGTTTGTGCGTGTGGGTAGATGTCAGTGCACCCAGGGAAAGTAATGCTATCGCATTCAGCATGTAAGCGGTCTTCAGTGTCTCTGCCGAATTTTTTTTTCACTGAGAACTGAGACTATTCCTGCGCATTTCTTTTGCTGAAAACCAATTTTTATTATGTAAACTGAATTTTTTTTTAGGAAAGGAGGTAGTTCAATAACTGTCTCACCTATCTCCGAGACCCAACCATTGTGATGTGCAGTGGTGGTGGTGGTATTAGTGGTTTTATTAAAAATATTAGTAAAAAGGAAGGAAAAGATTTTTGCTAGCCCCGGCATCTGCCATCGATACTGAAGCACCTGAGCTGGGGCAGCGGAAATAAAGGACAGCAGGCAGAATGGAGAAATGAAATGAAAGAGGTGAGGCGACAGGAAGAGAGGATAGGGGGAGAAGTAATATGTACAAACTATTTACACAATAAGAAATGTGCCCAGGTTGTGCGCGTGATTAGTTCATGATGGAGGAGTAAAAACACGCACACAGCACTATGTTGACACAACTGGAGCGGGGCGTCTAGTTGTTAAACGTCCGAGGTAGAACTTGCGGAACGTTCGGTCACTGCGTGTAACTACCTGACGGAGAACAGACGGGACGTCAAGCCGGTCTATTCGAGGAACGCACAGAGGCTCACCCAAGTTCGCTCACGGGTGCGCACACTGCCCTGCGGCCACAATAGCGTCTTGAGGGAGTCTGGCAGTATGCCCAGCGCCCTATATCCCCGCAAGCATATCGCGACGAGCATCGGCGAACGCGGCACAGTGAAGGAGCAGGTGTTCTAGTGTTTCCACTGCACCGCATCCGTCACACACATCACTCGTGTTTCCACTGCACCGCATCCGTCACACACATCACTCGTGAAGTAAGGGAAGGAATAAAGGAGGGAGTGAAATAAGAAAGGAGGAAAGAGGTGCGTTAGTGGAGGTCTCCAAAATAATTTATGGAGGAAAAACGCTAAGGCGCCCGTGTGCTGTGCGATGTCAGTGCAGGTTAAAGATCCCCAGGTGATCGAAAATATTCCGGAGCCCTCCACTACGGCACCTCTTTCTTCCTTTCTTCCTTCACGCCCTCCTTTATATCTTCCATTACGGCGCGGTTCAGGTGTCCAACGGTATATGAGGCAGATACTGTGCCATTTCCTTTCCCAAAAAAAAACATTAAAACCAAACCACCTGGGGATCGAACATATGCTGGCTATCACCTATCACCGCTGCATTTATTCCCAGTGAGGGAGGCAATGAATCTTTCGGAAGAGTTTGCCTCTCTTCTCCCTGAAAATGATTTTAAGAAAAAATATTTGTTTTTATATGGTCATTAATGATCAAAAAACTGCAAAATGATCAGAAAACTGCAATCCCGTTTCCGTTTTGTTCTGGTTAATCTCAGTGCACAAAAAACGTGCCTGTGACTGTTCTCAAATTTGAAGTCATTCACCATAACTAGTTAAAGGTATACTGCTGCAGACCTCCGAAGGAAAAAACTGAAGTCTCTGAACATCTCGCAGGCTTTTCTTTGCGCTACTCAAAAAATGTTTCATTTTTTTTTTCCTACGATCATTCATCACGTTTGTGCGAGTGGCTAAAAGAAACAGGCTTCAGGTAGGAGAGTTTAAGGCTCAGTTTCTTTTGCGAAAACACTCCCATGCTTCATTCACAATGTGAAACCACATCGCGTCTGGTTGCAATGTTAGAAAGAATGTATGCATATTATTGCCAGGAAGAGGGGAAAGGAAAGTGCACAGGCCTGCTCACTGGCTCAAGACGAGCCACAATCGCTACCACGTGCAGATAGTAGGAGAGTTGAAAGATGGGATAGAAAGACAGGATAGCACAGACGCGCTAAAGACAAGGCCGATCCCGGAGGTAGTGCAATACCGGGCCAACCGGTGGCGAGAGTGAAGCATCCTTCAAACTCTCCGCCACATTTCCAAAAATAAGTTCATTGGACCCGTAACAGATACTCGACGGGGTCCGGACATTCGCACATTCGGACATTCGCATAAGTAATTGGCACGTCACATGCACATCATGCGCAATTCATGAGTTCCTAGAATGAATAAATGAAAGGCGAAAGGGAGGGTGACGAGGATTCGTTAAGATATACTTAATTTCCGGGCTATAGTCCGCGGACTACACATATTTAAAAGCTTAAATTTGGGGTCATGCGAGCTATCTATAAGTGCGCACTATACATTATAATAATAATATTTGGTATTTGGGGGAAAGGAAATGCCGCAGTATCTGTCTCATGTATCGTTGGACACCTGAACCGCGCCGTTAGGGAAGGGATAAAGGAGGGAGTGAAAGAAGAAAGGAAGAAGAGGTGCTGTAGTGGAGTGCTCCGGAATAATTTCGACCACCTGGGGATCTTTAACGTGCACTGACATCGCACAGCACACGGGCGCCTGAGCGTTTTTCCTCCATAAAAACGCAGCCGCCGCGGTCGGGTTCGAAGCACTATACATTATTATTTATTTATTTAGGACGCTAAATGTGCCGCACGGCATAAAAGGTGATGCCATTAATGTGCGTTATTACGTTCATACGTTACAAAAAGGCATGGAGTCCAGTAAGATGTAAAAAGTCACATAATCCTCGGGCATAAATGACAAATGATCTGAAAAGATAAAATCACTATACATGATTTTATCTTTTCAGATCATTTGTCAGAGCTGGAAAAGCCCACCGGTGGCTATGAAAGAAAAAGAAATGTGCCCTGACTGGGCGCGTACGACATGCTACCATTCTAAATAATAGTGAAATCAGCTCCAATAACCAATCAACTTCGATATGCAAACGCGCACTTATACTTCTTAACTATAAAATGCTCGCTTACCCATAGTATACTGCTTGCGGACAACCTAAAAAACTTAATTTCAGCAAAAATTTGTCCCTGCGGACTATACACTGGGTGCGCACTATTTAAGCAAGGATATTTTATTTTTAGCTGAAATTTGCCCTTGCAGCCAATACACCGGGTGCGGGCTGTAGTCCGGAAATTACGGTATTTAGAAGGAAGCCAACAGTCCTTGATGCCACGAACGACATGGGGAATGTTTCTTTTTTATACTGCTTTATTGCGACTTTTATCGATCAGATGGTAATTAAATGGGGGAAATATTTCAAATACAAGATCATTTAGAATGAATTAGAACAGACAGTCACATGCCACAGGTGGGATCCGGCCCCACGACCATCACATGTCGCGTGCAGTGCTCTGCCAACTAAGCTACGGTGTCGGCTGTTTCATCACCTGTTAGTTTCGAAGACATTTATTTTATGCATAACCACGTAACCAATTGTCGAAAAGAAAAAAGAAAAGAAGCTCTACAAAAATAAGCGCTATTTTGCCACATGCAAGACGCGCGCAGCTTAAATTGACAACCTTAACCGTTCGTATTGTCTTTAACTCGGTCCTTGTCAATCTAAGCAGCGCACATATTACATATGATCATGATCCAGCTAGCCCAATCCCAAGCACTGCAAATTGGCGTGTGTCGGCTGTGTTTAACTGCTTCACTTTACCTTTGTCTGTATCATCCATCAGGCTATAGTGATGCCAGAGCTGAGGTAAGATCTTGAAAACAAATTACCCAAACTATTACTATGGAAGATGATAACAGATACTATCACTCTATTTTGTGATGTGTTAGCCTTAGAGTGGCCATTATCGCAAAAAGTGTCCACCACTGATGTGTGAAGCTATGGTCCCCCTCTCTTTTTCAAGGGAGAGGACGAGAGGGAAGGAGGGTCGGAGAGGGAGGGAGAGAACGAGTGGCTGGGAGGCGCTGGGTGGACTTGCACAGTTTCTATTCAGACTATAGTGTAGCAGCTGTTCAGGAAATGTTCTCCAAAGCAACTCGCAATGTTACACGCAAGTGTTAATGCCCTGAGAGATTGCGTCGGGCCTTCTTAGCCGATTGTCTCTATTTGCATGGCTTCCTAATACTGATGCAAAGTGTCACACTGCTGATTTTTTGTTAATGCGAGGCGTTTCCTTGTCCCTGTGCTCATACCAGTAGCCTCTTTGAATATCTAGATTTAGTGCAGTATCATACTAGGCGGATTTTTCAACTTAGGTGACTCAGTGGCTTTGGCGTTCGGCTGCTGACCCGAAACACACGGGTTCGATCCTGGCCGCAGCGGTCGTATTTCGATTTAAGCGAAATTCTAGAGGCCCATGTACTTGTGCGACGTCAGTCCACATTAAAGATTCCCAGGCAGTCGAAATTTCTGGAGCCCTCCACTACGGCGTCCCTTATAGCATGAATCGCTTTGGAACGATAACCCCTCCCCCCCCCAAAAAAAACAATTTGGGGCATACATACGTTCCTGTAGCCTGCTTTGCGGCAGGCGGCCCACATGCCCACCACATCGTGGGCAACCTGCCAGGTGTGCCCACTTCGCAGGTCTTCACCTGGGAATCTCATTTCTCCATGTGATAAAGGCCCGCTCACTGTGGCACAGTGCAGTTAGCTGGCAGAGAAGTAGAAAGAACATATGCTACGGTTGTGTCGCAAACCTTCACCTGGGTGAAGGGTACGCTTGATTGAAGTCCTTGACGGTAAAGGCCTTATTGTCAAAGGCCTTTAAGTTAAAGGTCTTATCGCAAAGGTCCTCAAGGTGAAGGCCTTCACAATAAATGCCTCCCAGGAGAACGCCATATAGGTATAAGGCACTTAGGCCAAAAGCCTTTCTGGTAATGGCCTTTTGATCAACGTCTTTAGCATGAAAGGACCTTAACTGCTTACACACAGTAACTAGTGATACTGCACTATATTCCGCGCTCAGCCATGCTAAACTGTCTGCTAATCTTTGCTTTCTGTTTTGTTTTCTTTGTTTACCTTTTCCTCTTTCTAACATCATGGTCTCCGAAGCACAACTTCAGTTGTTTCCTCTCCCGTTTCCCCCGAATGTAACCCTCCTCGCAGGTCTTTGATGGCAGCGACGACCGCTCTCCTCTCCTACGCCGCGCGTGCGGCGACAGCCTGCCTCCTCCCGTGACCTCGACAGGAAGCACGCTGTACGTCCGCTTCAAGACGGACGAGAACACACGGTTGCAGGGCTTCAGCGCCATCTACGAGACAGGTGAGGTGGTGTTCGGCAGTCGCAATCACTATTCCTTTGCGCTCGCAGACGACGCACGTCTGACCTCCGTCTGTTGTGCAAAAACCAGGTTCCATTGGCACTCGCGGGACCATCAGCGTCCAATGAATCGCAAACACAGAAACACAAAACCTAGAGGAACATCTAATTACCTTATGCGCTGCCAGTAGAGGCTGTCGATCAGTTCAGTTCAGTCTCCCTACCCCCTCTCAGGCTCGGCCGAAGCCTAAGCCCGATCAGGTGGAGAGGCCGTCGGCTGAGAACGGTGTAGCTGATGCTTCACGGCCTCAGCCACCATGCGGGTTGCTTTGCGCTGCGCGTTGGAGTCCTCGCTCCGCAGCAGCGCCTCCCAGGCTTCAAAACTAGTTATGTCTTGTTTAGCCCCTGGTGAGCTAAGACATTCACAAGTAATGTGGTTTAGCGTACCCCTTGCCCCACAGTCGTTGCATTTTTCGTCATCTGGGTTTTTAGCAATTTTGGCTGGCGATATGTATACCCCTGCCTGGATCCTCCTCCAGATGTAAGCCTCTTTGTGACTAAGGGATACGTCCGGAGGAGGTTATACTCTTCTTTCTAATTTGTAATTATCCGTAATTTCCTGGTATGTGATTGGGGCATCCTTAAGATTATTGCAGATGGGTTGCTCCGCTGCTGCCCGGATGTAGGCTACTCGGGCTCGCAGGTGCGCGGCCTCGTTACCAGCTATTTCCTCATGTGCTGGTATCCAGAATAGTGCAGCGAACCTGTTTTGGCATGCTGTCCAGAATGTGTTTGGCTTCCCAAGAGACCAAGCCCTTACTAAAATTTCGGACAGCGGACTTACTGTCGCAAAGAATGTATCCTGCATTAGATCCTGCCAGGGCGAGCGCCACCGCCACTTCTTCAGCAGTTTCTGTGTTCTGGGTTCTGACTGAGGCTGTGATCAGGGGTTTTTCCCTGACCGTCTACAACGGCCGAAACCGCAGCCGCCTCTGGTCCCCCAGCGGCATCTACGTATGCTACCTCCTCGGCAGGCAGCTCTCTGAACTTTTTAACCATAGCCTTGGCCCTATGTTGTCTTCTATCTTTGTTGAACTGAGGGTGCATGTTTTTCGGTATAGGGGGAATTTTGATTTTCCGTTTACCGGAACTGCCATCACTTCCGGTCTGGGCAGGTCACTTCCGTTCTGATAACGACCCTCCAGTCAAAGGGAATTGTAGGCCCTGGTGACGCAACTTCACTCCAGCCAATAGTGAATTTTTATGAACGACGACACACTTCTTCCTCGATACAGCTTTCATCAAAAATGTAAGTTCCTGGGGAGAAAACACAGTCGGTGTTCGCGCCATCGACGTGAATACGAATTGCGCTACTCATAAGCCTTCTTCAGCTAAAATCTTGTCGTTAATTTCTTCGAGTTTCAGTTCTCTTATACAGGTTTCATTCGATGCTCATAGCACGAGTGCGCATGACTTGTGAACGGCGAGCATGTTCACCAAGAAGTGGTGCATTGAACTGTGGCCCACATGTCTCTCTTTTGTGCCAGTAATGAAGAGAAGCGACTTAGGACCTTGCCTTGGTTTGCGACACAACCGCAGCCTATTTTCTTTTTTCTCGACTGTCAACTAACTGTACCGAGCTAGTGAGCGGGCCTTTATCACATGAAGAAATGAGGTTCCTAAAAATTGGGTTCCTGTAGAATTAACGCGCACATTTGCATCTTTGTACTTACAGAATAGAAGCGAAATGGAAAATTCTGCCATTAGTTGCTGCGGGCTTGTTTTCTTCGGCAAAATTTTATTCAGCATCGGCATAGCCACAAGCTTCGGAATAGCCTCAAGCATAGCAGTTCTTTTATGTTTTAGTTCCGTTTTGCTAGGAAGACGAGTTCGGCGCGGCGGTGGAGAATACCTGCAAAGATCAACAATGATTAACTCCAATGCTTCTGGCAGACGCAATTCACTGGCTTCTTTGTCTGGGACTAAAACTTTTAGTTCGAAGATTTTTAAAAAATTTTATTAAACTTTCCAATTAAGCCAATCACACCTCAGAAATTAGATAGAAGACGCAGCTTCGCAAATTTTCTCGCAAAACAACACTTGGGAACATTTTTCTCGTGTTCTGCCTGAAAATACAGGAAATATTATGTAAATAATACGTCCTCGTACTTTATGCAAAACCTCTATGCATAACGTGGAGCCTAACGAGAAGGCTTGAACTTACATTGAGGACAACCAAGCGAGCTACGGAAAAGAAGAATATAAGTGTAATGTTAAGATATAGGAAGAGGGCAGAGTTGGTGGGGAAACAAACGCAGGTTAATGGCATCCCAGTAATACTTCTAAAACTATGCTTTACTTTCACTCGCACTTCTCGCATTCCCACCACTCATATCCTAAATAACGATTCTGTCGAACTTATAACTACTTACAAGTACCTCGGAATTCATCTGCAATCAGACTTAACCTCGCTTAACCACATTAATCTAAGTTTAACATCCACCAACCGCTCACCCGGCCTACTAAAGCATAACCTCAGACTGGCTCCCTCGCAAATGAAAAAAACTCGCGTTCATCGCACTCATTCATCCGAAGATTGAATATGCATCAGCCAGCTGGCATCGTGATCAAGCCTATCTCGTTGCTAACATTAAGTCCTTGCAGAACCGTGCTGCGCGTTTTATTTTTTCAGACTACTGACATACCACCAACGTCACGGCCTTAAAAAATCGTGCCGAATTCGAAGACTTGTCTTACCGCCATAAACTACCACGACTAGCAATTTTCCATAAACTGTATCACCATCCTTCTCTCCACCACGAATTTTTCTAATCACCATCAACCTTCTTTCCGCGGCTCGACCATTCACACAAAGTTAAACACACCGCGTGTCGTTCATCTGAATTTGTGAAGTCATTCATACCGCGCACTGTCATAGAGTGGAACAATTTACCAGCGCACATAGCCATTAAATCTAATGCCTCCACATTTATTGATCTCATCCGCAGTGACGTTAGCATTTGAAATGTTTGAAACGTTTGAAATCTTTAAATATTTTTTTCTAGTTGCTGTACTTTTGCAGTTACATCCGTTCCTTTCGTGCCTCATATGTACACTGTAGTATTTTTTGTTTCTGCTATGCCTAATCGTTTGCTTTAAACCTTATATGTAATTTGTATTCTATTGTTTTTTATCACCGGCTTCTTTATTTACGCTCTGGTGCTTAATTATTTTTCCCCGTTATGCCTAGCCTGTTTGTCGTTCCTTTGCTTGTTATTGATGTTCCTTGTACATCTTTTTACACTGACCCCCCTCTATGTAATACCCTCAAAGGACAGCCTTTGGGTGTATGCTGAATAAATGAATAAGGTCAAGAGGAAGAAATGGGCTTGGGCAGGGCATGTAATGCGAAGGCAAGATAACCGTTAGTCGTTAAGGATGACGGACTGGATTTCAAGAGCAGGCATTGGGCGGCAGGAAGTTAGGTGCCCGTACAAGATAAAGAAGCCTGATGGGATGAGGTGGCCGCAGCTGGCAAAATACGGGGTAAATTGGAGAGGTATGGGAGAGGCCTTTGCCCTGCAGTGGACATAGTCAGGCGTATGATAATGATGATGATCATGGCGACTGTAACGAGGCAAAGGCGGTGGACTGGGAGTGCACCTCACTAAATGCAGAAGGGACACTGGTCGGCCCCGGTGCAGATCGCTAGCACGGCAAATCCGACATCCTGTAAAGGAGGCACACTGAAGACGAGGGAATGTGCTTGAGCACAGACATGTGGCAAAATAAAAAGTCACCCTCGTTTTTCTTTAGCTTTTGACCAAGGTGTTACCTGATGTGTCGAGATGGATCATGATGTCGCCTCCGATGCTCACTAGTCACAGCGCACAAGATTTCGCAGCAGACGCCAAGACAGCGTCTTCCCTATTCCAACGCCACTCACATCCCACGCTTTGCTATGGGAGTTCTTTAGGCGTTTCTGTTCGTTTACTTGCGGTAGCTTTCTTGTGGTTGCGTCGCTAATTATGATAGGGTTCGATTTCTCACTACGCACATGAAACATGCACGAAGGTTCAATGATGGGAGAGGGACAAAAAAGACAGTAGAAAAAGATGTGTGAAACCGGTGGATTTTGCTGGCGTATATACAGGCAAGGTATCTTCGAAACCCTAGCTGCTTTGGACGGAAATATAATTTGCTCTAATTTTCAGTTACTTGTGCTTGATTGCCTGAGTCTTATACAGTGAGAAATGTATCACGATAACACTTTGGACATTACTATCGTCAGAGCCATGTGACAAGTGTGACCCACTGGTTACACTGGTCACATTGGTCACACTGGCAAGTTAATCTTTGCAGTGCCAATGTTTTTTTTGTTTAGGCCTGCACTCTTGGTCACAGACGTTTACATCATCTCCCGACAATCCACATATTTCCACTGCTTTGAGCCGTAGCAATATCAAACGATGACTATTAAATCGAGATCTTAACTTATGATAACAGTATTAAAAGCAGTGCGCAGAGCACTAACAGCTACTCTAAATTTCGGTGTGCCTCTGTTCACTTCTGTATGCGTAACGGTCACAGGTTTAGTGCTCGAGTTTGCAACATGGCGGTGTCTACTTGTTGACAAACACGAACTAAATGCGGGCCCATTGGCATTTTCCATTGTTCATGTGCATAGGGCTGTTAAGGCAAAGGTTAAATATACCAAGTTGTAGGGCGACATAGCTGCCTCTTCATAGGCTTTTATCAATTTTAAGCATGTTTTTTTTTCCTGCCGGCTCGTCATGCACATAATAGCTGCCTAAAAACTGACAAATGCTGCTACTGGTCCATTGAGGTATCTTTGGTACAAAGCAAGCAAAAATTTTGGTAAGCATTCAAATTGCCTAGCTGCTTCGGGTTTGGCTTGTAGAGTTGCCCACGATACTTGACGTTTAATAATAATAATTGGTTTTTTGAGGAAAGGAAATGGCGCAGTATCTGTCTCATATATCGTTGGACACCTGAACCGCGCCGTAAGAGAAGGGACAAGGGTGGGAGTGAAAGAAGAAAGGAAGAAGGAGGTGCCGTAGTGGAGGGCTCCGGAATAATTTCGACCACCTGGGGATCTTTAACGACATCGCACAGCGCACGGGCGCCTTAGCGTTTTTCCTCCATAAAAACGCAGCCGCCGCGGTCGGGTTCGAACCCGGGAACTCCGGATCAGTAGTCGAGCGCCCTAACCACTGAGCCACCGCGGCGGGTCTACTTGACGTTTGTCGGTTTTTATTTTCCCAATCGTCGAAGCCCTCCCTCTCCCTTCACATTCTCACTGTCCTAACCATTACCGCCGCCGCGGTGGCTGAGTGGTTATGGCGCTCGGCTGCTGACCCGATAGACGCTGGTTCGATCCCGGCCGCGGCGGCCGAATTTCGATGGAGGCGAAATTCTAGAGGCTCGTGTACTGTGCGATGTAAGTGCACGTTAAAGAACCCCAGGTGGTCGAAATTTCCGGAGCCCTTCACTACGGCATCTCTCATAGCCTGAGTTGCTTTGGGACGTTAAACCCCTATAAAACCTAACCATTTCCACATCACACTCACCCGGCGGCAGGTTTGAGTGAGCTACAACTTAGTCTGACGTGGAGCATCTGGCATAGCATCTGTACATACCACTGTACTGTCGTTTCTGACCTATGGTGCGTTCCTCCTTGTGACCTCCTCCCGCTGTTGCAGTGTGCGGAGGTCGCTGGACCGGACTCCAAGGCGAACTGACCTCTCCGCGCTACCCGTCCGTGTATCCCCGCAACCGCCACTGCAACTACACCATCCAGGTGCCGCCGGGAAACGTCATCAAGCTGGCCGTCCAAACCTTCGACGTCGAAAACGACGAATACTGCAACTACGACTACCTCGAGGTGGGCGCAAGGGCGACCATCGCAAAAAGAGCTGGAGGAAACGCGTCAGGACTCGAGAAATTGGAGCCCAATATGTTTTGAAAGTTTCCTCTTTTTTTTTTTCGACGCATCCACTCACCAGTTTCTACGTGGATTCGTAATAACGATTCCGGCTCGATCGACGAATTCTGACCGGTGACCTTCAGTGCTTCCAGTTACTACCGCTCTTATAAATTGGTATATTTTTTTTTCAAAACAGCGTACGAAGTAGGAGGCGCAAAGAAAAGAACACTCACTAGGAGCACTTATTTTCTTTCTCTTGTGTGTTCAATTTTTTCGGTGTTTTTATGAAAATGGATTGTTACCAACTGGCCCAACTCGCTTTGCTGCTACATCTAAAAAATGTGAATAAGGAGGGGAGGAGCCGAGTCCTTGCGATACCTTGTACGACTACGCGTATACTATCCCTGTCCTTGTAGGAACAAATCGCCATCAGTGCGCTTTATTTTATGCGTACGCACGCCTTCCGATAGCCCTTCGGAAATGGGCACTAGTACCGCGCAGTTTTTGTCTAATTTATGCTTGTGCATCACTTGTGATAAGTTAAATGCTGAGACTCATCTCAACTAGCTCATGCCAGGTTCATGACCTGGAATAGACGAGGTCTAAAGCTAAGGCCTATTTATTTATTTGTTTCCCTACACTGCGGGCCTAAATCTCGGCCCTTCCGGCGACGCACCATGTTGCGACCACTTGCTCTATACGGACGCCAACACAAATTCGCTATGAAATGTAAATAGTAGAGACATGAACGTATGCGTTTCGGTATCAGTGCGATTAATCCCATGAGAGCAAAGCTGGAACCAGTTTTCTTATTCGGTATTGAGAAGGCATTAGACAAACAAAGCATTGAAAACATCGTAAATGTGTTGAAAACGAGAGAAATGACGCTGTATTTTGCCGTCGGCGGTACCCACCGAGTTGTTCACATTAAAATGGAGTTAGTAAATATAGATCACTTTTTTCTCCTTACTGCCAGGAGTAATTCAGCCGAACAACTCACATGTGTATTAAAACTACATGTTAAATATGCAAGTGCCGGCCTGGACTGCTGGACACTGGTCTTTAAAGCAACGTTTAACCTCCGCACTATGGACCCAGTAAAGGGTACGTGGTTGCACTAAAGATGGGCATGGTGCGTATAGAAAATGGCCTCCATAATTATAACGTAAGCTTTTGCTACCTCATCATCCGCCGTTGTCAGGAATTTGGGACAGCTCCTAGCTATGGCGCTGCTAAGCCTTGCAACCAACAGCACTTCAATGGGAGAAATGTCGTTTTTTCTATGACTAATCATGGAGGTAGTTGATTGGGCTTTTCCACAACAATCATGTTCTGCTGATCTGTGACACGTGTCAAAGGCAGCGGCTTCTCGATGCATCACCTAACTTTAGTTCCAGAATGTTAGGTAAGGTTAAACAATGCCGATCTATGGACGCAAAAAAAATTTAGAGCTCTTTTGGATCACAAAAATATCATTTTTGATTAATCTACGGCTCTAGTTGCTTTTCTATAAAAGGGCCCATACTTTCCATTGTTCACTGCGGTTTCTTTCCAAACAACGAGGAAAATTGTCCAAAATTTTCATTTTCACAATATCGGTACCCCATCTTACCGTGTAGGGCTATAAGACAATGCGTCCGCATCTACCTGTATGTTACATCATAGCCGAACAGTTAAAACAATACCGTGCAGATAGAGAGGTCCTCAACCTTTTGCTACTGCCGGGTACTTTTTCTTTGTTTCAAAAATAATGCAGAGCTTAGTTTATTGTCATTCGCCCCAAGGTAGCAAAACAGGGGAAGTAGACAGCGGTCCCGAATTGCTGGGAGCAATTAGAGCTTCTTAAATCTTTTTCCTTTTTCCCGACCGGAACTGCTATTGACTCTTTTCCAGCCAATTGACGTGCAGTGTAGTGAGTAAAATACGTCTCAACCAAACGTTAATTTAAACGCCCACAATAACTCCTCCCCCCCCCCCCCGCCCACTTCTTTTCTCTTTCGCAGATTAGCGAGCCGGCCAGAAATGGCTCCACCAGCCGAATTGGTCGCTACTGCGGCTCCTCGCCACCTCCCCTCATCACCTCTGCGTACAACCAGCTGCGACTGGTGTTCCACACTGACCACTCAAACGAGCACCACGGCTTCATGGCCAACTACACGGCGGTCGACATTGGTAAGCCCACTCGGGGACTGTGAAGCTAGGCTTGTAATCAAACAATTCTAAATGATTTAATGACTGCTTTGGGAATGTGGCATGTTTCTTACATCAATCTGCAATCTGCAGGTGACATCCTGATAGGGAAATAAAGAAGTAATGTCTTGCAGCATATCAAAACGCAAAGATCTTGCGAACTTCTTGGCGCCTTATCTATTACGCTGCAGTTCTTGAGCGAATCCACAGTCAACTATTAGCTCCTATAAAGGAACGTACTATATTTTAAGTGTTGCTGGATGTGGTAGCAGTTGCATCTTGACAGTAATGTTATGTTCCTGTAAGTGGTTCCCGAACCTTTTTCTAGAACAGCCTTGTAGTCCGAACAGAGGTTTAACACGCCCACACCTATTTTCCAGAATAGTAAATAGTAGCCACAAAAACGTTCGACCAGTGTATCACCGGGAATTGTCAAAAATTTACTATCCACCTTTTCAGTGCCCCAAAAGACACCTTACTTCTAGGCGTCTTCGTTGTTTCTTTTGGATCGTAATGAATGTCATTCCACTTTAATAAATATTTCATGTCCAGCAAAATTGTTAAGCAATGTCTGAAGTATTCTCAGTCCTACATATGTGCCTCGCGACTGAAGGGGAATAAACTACACGCAGAGATGGGGCACTTTATTTAGAGCCGCCTGTCCAGAGCCTTCAGAGTGGCTGTCTGCTATTCATTCGCACAGCCACAATAATTCGCAGATCTGCGCTAATTCGCTGAAATCTCGTAGACCCATAAACTACCTGCTTCAAAGACATACCCGCATATCAGGTCATTTTTGCGTCCGTTGGGTTCATGTGAGGGTCTCGATCCGCCCATTCATGCTATGCAGGAAGCATTGAGTTAGTGTTTTAACCCAGAGTTACCATGCGATGCCTTCCCACTACAGGTGTGGCCCTAGCTTTACGCACCTGTACTGCGTGCAAGAGGCAAGCCTAAATAGCATCATGTTTAGCTTACAGCTACTCCAATGAGACTACTATAGGTCAGCCTGCAAGAAACTGCGCATGCGTGCGCTGGCCGCAACTTGCGCCTGGAGGTAGCGGCAGCTGTAAACGGTGAGGCTATGATAATGGCAGTGGTTCTTGCTGGCGTAATATGCAGCAGCAGCGGCGTATACGCTGGCACTACGGCAACGGTAGTGATATTCGGTAACGCTAGTGTGGGGACATGTCTTTCAAATAGGAGCAGTGGCAGGGCGGCATCTGTCCGAGCGCCGATGCGTAATTTAGTCGGTGATGAAATGAGTAAAAACAGTGGCGCTAACTTGGGCGTTTCGGGCTCAGGCTGCGGTGGCGTGTTGACCGAGGCCGGCAGCCTAGCCAGCCCCGCCACCCGGTCCTCCGCCGACGACCACAGTGACGCCGAAGACGGCAGCTCGGCCGGCAGCACCGCGGAGGCCTACCGGCACAACCTCATGTGTCGCTGGATCTTGCGCGCTCCCCCAGGCCACACCGTCCGCCTCAGCTTCGCACACTTCGTGCTCGAGGACTCGTCCAACTGCACCTACGACTACGTCGAGATTCACGACAGCTCTGACCAGATGATCGGCAGGTACGAGGGCGCGCGAGTCTTAGAGCAGTCGTGGTAGCGGGACATATTTACTTATTTGTGGCATATGTTTTGATCTAGCTTAAGCCGTACTGACTGGCCTTTGTCCTGAAGTGCATGGTATCTGACTGATGAGGATGATGGCTTTGATGGTTGTTGTGGTGGCCTTGGTGGCAATAAGGATGACTTGAAGGCAAGCATCCTTAACCACACCACTCCGGTATTGTTAAGCAAGCCTGCCTCTCTTCAGCAGGAATTTGCTTGCCATTGCTGAGTGCAATAAACATTGAGGAAATGCAGAAGATGTGAACTCGTGAAGTCGTAATCCTTAGTGAAAAAGTGTGTTCTGCAAGTCATGGAGGAGAAGAACAACGTATTCCCTGTAATCTGCAGGTACTGCGGACTGAAGATACCTCCCACACTGACGTCATCAGGCCGACAGCTGCAAGTAATCTTCCGTACCGACGACAGCGTGACACGAGACGGCTTCCTTGCTCACTTCATCTTCCTCAACGAGAGGACAGGTCGGTGGCCTCCAGTGGCAACATGCTTGGTGTTTTGTTATCTCTTAGCTGTGAAAGCTATATATTATACTGTCATTTGAGTGAAGAACATCAGAGTCGGCGTTGCATGTCACGCCCGTGAACGCCGCATTCTTTCCGTGGCCAATAACTATGCTACCGGGATGCGCCCTCCCATAAATGCCGCATCGTACGGGGAGCGAGCGCTCTTTGCTCTAACGGGGTATTACACAACTATTGTTCTCACTTCGCCCCGGAGATAGCTGTACTGCCCGCCGGTGCAACTCACCACGTGACCATCATCACTGACGTCGTCATTAGCCATTGGTCGCATGACTCATGGGTTATGTCATGGGTAATGTTGTGCGAATATTCGAAATATTCGAATTGCAAATCGAATGTTCTTTAGTTTGATTCGTTCACCGAATCAAATATAGTACTTGTTTGAAATTCGAAAGAACCAAATAAGCTTTCCAGTTTTCGAGAACTTCTCGAATGCTGGAACGATGTTCTAATGAAGCCCATCGCAGTTTTCTTCGAAGGCTGTTTCAAAGACGGGGCCCACACTGACGCTGCACTGCGTGCTACCGCGATCGGTCTGAGCGGGATGGAGGGTCCAGCGCCGCGACGCAGTCCATTCCTGAGGTGGCATTACTAACGCTTTTACACGGCCTGCCAAATTGGAAGACGCGGCAAGTTTCAGCGAGATTCAATAAACCGGGCCTTGATGACCGATCTCAATGGCCGTGGCTCATGCATAGCTCTCGCTCCTCTCATCTACTCGGATGTGGCACTTGTTTAATCGCTCTCATCAGTAGTCAATGGTAATTTTCACACGCATATGACCTGAAGCGAATAGAGTTATTATACTGACTGAATGTTCCGAAACATGTAATAGAGATCAGTATTGTGTCTTTTGAGAGGTATAGCTATAACCTCGTAAGTTATAGCGCAGTAGAGCAGAGCCTCGTGTAGCGCTTCGCTATTTAGCGCGATTATTCGTTTTGAACGAATATTCGCACCGGCCGCGGGAATTAGTAAAAACATTGACTTAATATTTAAATTCGCTTCTATGCCTATTGGATTCGTTTCTTTTCTGTTTTTAGCGGCAGTATTTGTATTCGATTCGGTAGCAAAGCTGTGGTTCTATTCGGATTCGAAAGTGTTGTTCTCAGACTCCTTAGTTACAACTCATGGTCCGTGTTGTGTTGTGGTTAATTGATGGCATTTAGGGGCGTTCAGCTATAGTTTGGCCAAGCACTTTTTTACGCTACCATAAGTGCCTTTATCGAAAGCCGTAAATACAACTATAGTTCCATTCACGAATTCTCATATTACAGCAGACGCAACTAAGCCGGCCTCATGAGGCGCGTGTTTCCATCGAACTCCTGTGGCCCAGGAAACTAGTGCCACGCTTCAGAACCATCCTTTTTAAGATCTTAAGTTTGATAATCACTAAGAGTCTCCTATCTTCTAATCCTGCAGCAGGTTATCTTCCAATGCAAACTTCTCGCTTCACGGGTCCACGGATATGGTGCGTGCGTGAGCAAAGGAGAATAAAATATGGGTAACCAAGCGCCTCAATCTGCTTCAGTGCTTCCCCTTTGTTCATTAGTGTACTTTATGTAGCAATGTGATGCACAGCGGAAAACGCAGATAGAATTGCGATGATAGAAGATAATGGCCAGTTGAGTCAACGATTGCATCGATCACTGCCATTTCGTCTCGATCAAGCGTACTAATTTCAAGGCGCATTTTTTTTTTCCCCAATTCCTTCTCAAGCTCCTTCGCCTGATCAAAGACGGTGTTTTAATTTCCTGACACCATAATTTTGCCCATATTGGCTAGACGCAGTGCTATACGTGTTTTGCTGCTACAGTTTGTCTTCTCTCAGCTCACGAGTCCTGGTCCTACTCGCAGCCTGCGGAGGAGAGTACTACCTGTCCCAGGGCGTGGTGCGGTCGCCCATGTACCCGCGGCCGTACGTGAGTGAGCGCGACTGCGTCTGGGTGCTGCACGTGCCCGACGGTCGCCAGATCAGGCTCAATTTCACCCACTTCGACATCGCCAGCGAGCCCAGCTGCCGGCCCAGCTACCTGGAGATCCTGTGAGAGCGCTCACCTGGCCTTGTGCAACATGCCTTGCGCACACACCCCTGCCTCCCTCCTCCCCCGGCTGCCGGCTATGTTTACCTCCTTTCCCGAAGAGGAGCATCTAAAATGAGGGGAGGGGTGACTAATGTGCAGAACCCTTCTATTGATCAACCCCGGGTTTACAAAGAAAGCGGGGGTTCGCGGCTGCCGGATACGACTGGGGATGAAAAATAGGCTTAGCGCCCACATGAATACTAGAAACCGAAGGTTTCAAAGCAGTTCTCTGATTTTTCAGTGCACTTAAGATGTCATCCCTTTGTGAAGAACGGCCAAATTCATCCTAGAACAGATTCTGAAAGTATGAAGCGTCGTTCGGAGGCGATATTTTTAAAACACGTAGGCATGGGAGTGACTCCCGGCTGGGTGTACGGAATGGGACCGCGGCCCTCAGAAACACATGTAAACAAAACTTTCAGAAATATTTTTCTCGTTTCACTGAGTACTCAAGGTTGTGGCTCTTAACAGTTGGCGAGAGCTTTGAGGAAGAGAGTGACAAAGTATGTTACGTCATTTGGAAGCTATCTTTGTAAACCACAATGATAAATATGTGCTGTGCAGCCAGACGTGCCCCAAAAAAGCGCTCTGTCCACTGGGTGTTTCCCCGAATCGCGCATGCTTCGCGTGGTGTCACATTTCTGCCGCGCACGCCTCATTCTCTCGCAAATACTGTCGTTGAAATGATAGCACGGTTTAAATAGCATAATAAGCAAACCGCGCACTCTAGCAGGGGACTGACACCGTGATTGCACACGTAGGTGTCACTTGTGGACGCTAGACCTCTGGTTAATTGCTGTGAAGATGAAGGAGACACTCTACATTTCAGTTTGAGCGCAACTAAGTCAGGTGTGATGATTTCCAACGATACAACTGATCAGTTGCTTACAATACAAGGCCATGAAATACCCTGAGTGGCCGAATACAAATATCTCTCGGTATGGGTAAACGAAGGTCAGATGTACACGGAAAAGCACGAACACTCCATTATAGCAAATGGGCAAAGAGATGCCGAGATAATGAAACATAGGGCATTGTGGGGGTACAACAGGTATGAAGTCCTTAGAGATATTTGGAAAGGAATAATGGTGTCGGGGCTTACTTTCTGGAATGCGGTTCTGTGCTTAAGGGCGGGAGTTCCATCGAGATTACAATTTAATCAGAGAGCTGTTGGAAGATTAGCACTAGATGCCCACAGGAGAACCACAATGAGCTGGGCATCGTTCGAATCCTGGGAAGCTCAGAGTGAAATACTGCATGAAGAACGCCTGAGGAAATTGGACGATAATAGGTGGGCAGCTAAGGTATTTCAATACCTATATAGAAAGAGCGTTGACTCACAATGACGGAAAAGAGCTAGGAAGCTAAACAGTATTCCAGACACGAGGGCAGAGAAAAAAAGAGCATTGAACGACAGGTTAAAATGCGGAAAGTGACGATTAGATAAATTCGATGGCAAAAAAAGCATACTGTAGAACTATATCGATACTGGAAAAGGCAGATCAGAAAAAAAGCGTTTCGAGGCAGTGCCCTACTCTTTGAAGCTAGGCCAGGATCTCTTAGAACGCGCAGCTACAAATAGAAATTTAACGAAGAAGATGAAACATGTGCTGTGTGTGGAAAACCGGTAGAAACAATAGAACACCTCATACTTAAGTGTGATTGTATCCATCCAGATGTTTTTGCAGGCACAGTCACTTCCCGACGCCCTAAGGTTTAGGGATAACAATGGTCATGTAAATAAATATGCGGTAGAAATTAGTAGAAAGCGATTGG
The DNA here is from genome assembly GCA_030143305.2 of Amblyomma americanum. Lineage (NCBI taxonomy): Eukaryota > Metazoa > Arthropoda > Arachnida > Ixodida > Ixodidae > Amblyomma > Amblyomma americanum. Next base: position 53,783 of record JARKHS020010767.1, read on the forward strand.
AAGATTGGTGGCTCAAAAGCAGAGAGGTGACATAATTTTGGAAGAGTAGGAACGCGTATTTAAACAAAATGGTGAATTTTAATAGCAACTTAAACACAGTTAAACAACAATAAAGAAAAAAAGCTGAGCACGGTGGCAACTGCCATCACCCCGTTTCAAAGGGGACGCTCCTACCTTCCATCCATCCATCCACCGGAGGTGGCCGGTGTGTCGTCTGCGGGGCCGTCTGCTGCAGAGCGTGGTTATCTAGATTTTGAACACACATTTTCTTACTGTGCCTGGGCTCAAGCGGCTTACGAGGACAAGTCAGGCCCCTTAGAACGAGGCCTACATGTTCGTGTGCCTCCCTTCATACTGAGGCCCACTTCAACCAGCGCGTCGAGATAGTCATGTGTTATAAACACTTTGGTTCATTCCTTCGTGGCTTTGTGAGTGCAGGTTTTAAAACAACCACCTGCGAAGAATAGGGAATAAAGTTCCAGATGAGTTTCGCAAGCTATAAAGGTTGAGACTGCCAGGACTATGCCGTACACTATGTCATGTGCTGCAATACTATGAGTACACATAGTATCGAGGACTGGAACATATGAAACCATTTCAGAAACACACTGGTCGATACGCTGTACTAAAATAACACTTCACAGCAAATTGTTGCCGTATCATCAGTACAACCCTTGTGGCACCATCTGTGTCCTCGGATCTTTGTGCCCTTTTATGGGTAACAAATGTAATCGCAGAATGGTAGCAGAGAGCCAGAACAGTCTCCTGAATCACATAAATGTGCCTTCGAAAATTCCTCAGAGCTTGTGAATTTCGTTGTGCCTGTCTTGCGTTCTAGCGTTGTTCACGATGATACTGACATTGAATCTGTCCATTCGCCCAAGCAGCAGTGGTGTACATCAGATGAGCACGCAATCTTTTAAAAATGACTCACTGCGTTTAACACTGATGAATCTATCGAAGTGCTATTGAGCGTCACCACAGGTAATTAAGCCGGCGTACTTATACTATATAACCAAAGATTTCTCAAGAACATGGGGTTATTGGCGAGTCTCAGGGACTTGAATCTCCTTAAACACGGCCAGTATAAAGGACAGGTTGCACAGGACAGCAAAATTTACTATAAACCCTTGCACACTGCACTCTCCGTTAACCTTTAATCCAAAGCAGTTTTCATTAAAGCACTTTTTTGAGCTCGATTTACCTTCCGACTGATCAAGTGTTCCTTTGTTTGATTTTTGTTTTTTGCTTGAGTTGTTGCCTTTGTCCGTTTTCGTGTGCCATACTCAATTGTCCGCTCCAATGTTGTTTGTTTGTTTGTTTGCTTTCCTTTGCAATGTCACACTGCAGCAATGGCGGACAGGCGACGTCACCACTGGCCGGTCGGTTCTGCGAGCGGAACGCGCCTTCCAACTTCGTATCGGACACCAACACACTCCGGCTGCACTTCGTGAGCGGAAGCAACCAGCCGTCCACGGGATTCGAGGTCTACTACGATAGCGCCCTCTCGGGTAACAACCTTCACCCTCACTCGCACACACAAACGCACACCTTCGTCGCAAATGAAGGCTAAGCTCCCTAGGCCTGTTTGTTTTATGCCAATGGCATGCAAGGTAGGACTAAGCCCAGGCTCAGTCTCTCAGGCGTATGAGTTCCATTCTTCGACATTCGAAAATTCCATTCAACAAGAATATTCCACACACAGAGTGGTGCGCACACAGTGCGCGTGCCAACGTGCTTAACCGATCTTTTGCGCAGGCTGCGGCGGCTCCACGGGCGGCTCTTCGGGCAGCATCGTGTCTCCCAACTACCCGCAGCCGTACGGCCACAACGCCGAGTGCCGCTGGAACATCCGCGTCAACGAAGGCTCGCGCATCGCCCTGTCTGTCGTGGACATGGACATCGAAAGGCACCTGCGCTGCCTCTACGACGCCCTCGAGGTAACGTACACGCTCTTGCAAAAGTATGTAGCCCACAACGACCGCGGCCGGAGCGAGAGCACTTCCGAGCGGCGGCGCTGCAATCAGTGGCGTTCGCCGGTACTGAAGTTGCGCCAGATGAGGAGACATGTTCCTCTCACTTTCTCGAGACTTCATCTTCAACGGCAGCCAAAAAGCCAGAAAGGCAAGCCTATTGGCCTGGCGCAATCTCGGTACCCGCCATGGTTGCACCGGCCACAGTCACTATGGGCTGCATACTTTTGACAAAGGCAGTACAGGCAACCCCATGTCACGACAGCAAATGCACGCTCAGGGCTTCATGCCATCATGCAGATCTTCGACGGCGCCTCGGACCGCGACAGGCGGCTCGCCCGGCTGTGCAATGACCAGCAGCGACCGGGGCAGCTGATGTCCACGGGCAAAGACATGTTCCTGCGGTTCCGCACTGACGCCTCGGCAGCCGGCCGCGGATTTCATGTCATCTATTCAGCGCGTGAGTTCTTCAGAAGCCATGACTAGGGTCGCAGCTTGATAAAAAGTTGGACCGAGAAAAGAAGAGCAGATATTTTTCCTTCAAACCATATATAACATGAACAGTAGGAATTGAAACATTGCCACGAAACAAAATCCTACGCATACAGCGAGAATTTCCAGTCTGTCACAGTGAGAGCTTGGATCAATGCGCGTGCTGTAGAATAAAAACTGTGGAAGATCTCTTGATGAAAGGCAACTTAGGTAGCTTACACAGCGAATAAGAAAACAACGTCCACAGTAATCTTGCGTCATGCCTTTCACTACGTAAGCCGTATGAGTGCGATTAGGCGAAAATGCCTGCGTTGGTCTTTGCGTGGCCGCCTAGTGAAACCTCCGGCGCCTGCAGCGAGCCGATGACAAAGCAAGGACTGCCCCCGATGAGAGCTGAGAGAGGCGGAAAGGCGTAGACAGGCAAGCGCAATGACGTCGCCAAATGAGCAGCGAGTGCGCACAGAGGGAAAGCGGCGCCGAAAGCGAGCGCCCGTCGTATAAAGTGAAATGTGTATAATGCAACAAATTAGTTTTTTTTTTCGAAATGGGCCAAATGTTGAAACTGAAACTAGGCCAAATTATTCCGTAATTTCAAGCGAATTTATGCGTCTCTACGTTGTAAAAACTATTAGTACAAAAGGGGCCATGTATAACCCCAACTTAACTTGCGCGTGAAGCCCATTTCAAATAAAAAATTAGCCAGATCCTGCTGATGTATGTGTCAAAACGAGCCAGATCTACTTGTGAGATTGTTCTTGTCAGCTTTAGCCTCAATGTTCGAAATGTTTCGAGTGTCATTTCATTTCTTCGATTGCCAGTACTACTTGCTTCATGGACTGTGAGGAACATGAAGAGATTGGCAAAAGGTATGAACCCGGAAAGCAACGAGAACCAAATGATCATTAGCCGCGTTGCCGAAGAAGCAGGGATATGGCTCTACTGCCTTGAAAGCTAAAGCATTTAATTGGGCTAGGCGGCGCTGTCATCCTAAATTAATGATTGGCAGTGAAGTTGCAGACTCTTATAGGGAACAAGATTAACGCTTATCTTGCCCTGTCGGCTCTGCCATTTCGCTCCTAATCGTGCACTTTTCGTAACGTCGAAAATGACGTTAAAGCAGGCCGAAATTGCTAGAGGCGCTGTAGATGCACCCACTCTCGGATCTCTAATACCGTATCCCTGTAACTCAGGAAAATAACACTAAAATATAAATGTATCCAGTGGCAATCTCCTCAAACGCGCTGTACCATCATGCTTTAACAGCATCATTCCGGTTTGACATGATTCAAGGTCTGGTGACCTCGACTTGTGGGCGGACATCCAATCGCGTCGACATCGCTTCAAAAGCTTGCACGCAAATACAGCTAGTGCTGCATGATTCTTACATCCGGCCATCCTTGTGCTTTTAGACAGGGATAGCTGTGGAGAGGGGAGTGGGGATGGTAGAAAAAAAGGCTTAGGCCACCCCTTTGCTGATCTTCAATTATTGGCTTCTAGACGTCTCTGCCCTCAATCAGCCACGAATTGCAGGCCACTGTCGTCCCCTTTAAGCTAAGCATTTGTGTTCCATTAATGAAGAAAATTTGCGCATGCTCATTTTCCTCCCTGTTAGAAAAAAAAAACACGTTCATCTCCCCACCAGTGCGCGATTACTGGTGCGCTTTTACTGTAAGAGGCTGTAGTAGTAGTAGCAGTAGTAGTAGTAGTAGTAGTAGTAGTAGCAGTAGCAGTAGCAGTAGCAGTAGCAGTAGTAGCAGTAGTAGTAGTAGCAGTAGTAGTAGTAGTAGTAGTAGCAGTGGTAGTGGTAGTGGTAGCAGGGGTAGTGGTAGTGGTAGTAGTAGTAGTAGTGTTTAATGCAAAAAATAACAAAAAGGAAGGTAAAAGATTTTTGCTAACCGCGGCATCTGCCATCACTGCGCGGCACCTGAGCCGGGGCAGCGGAAATGCTGCCGTAGTGATGGCAGATACCGGGGTTAGCAAAAATCTGTACCTTCCTTTTTGTTTTTATTTTACATTAAACACTACTACTGCTACTACCACTAATACTACTACAGCTCCTTACAGTAAAAGCCCAACAGTTATCGGGTACTGATGGCACAATTCACTTATTGCAGCAAAGCACGCTTTTGTTTACTTTTATTTTTTTAGTGGTGTTTGTTGCCTCGAGACAAAAGAGGGAAATGATTGTGAGAACGAAACAAGGGGAATGGTTATACAAAGTTCAAGTAGCTGGTTGATAGCATCAAATCAAAGAGTGATCGATGATGCTGTCCCTGCGTTCATAAGCATCATAGGATGCATAACTGTCCGGCGAAGGGCCCGCTGCGGCCAAGTGCTTGATTCTTGTAGGCTTTAAAGCCGTCCAGAGCAATGGTAGGTGATGAATGTCGGCTTCTATTTCCTGAGATTGACATACTTCCAATGGCTGTGCAGAGTGCAACCAACGCTTCAAGAACCAAAGGCATGGTGCGATCGAGAGCCCCAACTACCCGGAACCATCGCCGCACAATGCCAACTGCACCTGGACCATCGAGGCCTTCATGGGACATAACATTTCGCTGGCCTTCTCGTTTTTCGAACTGGAGCATGAAAACAACTGCACCTTCGATTACGTCGAGGTACGCTTCGTTAAAGGCACATGCCAAAGCTTAGCCTGTTCTGCTTGTACCTTTCGGTCGGTATTTAAAGCGATTTTACTTAAATGGGTTAGGTCTCAAAAAAGATGCGGTGTGCCTAGGATGCTAAAGGACGCCGCTTCACAAATATCCTCCAACAAGAATTATTTAGATGCGTTTGGTGGAAGCTGAGCTATCTGTAGTCAAAATTTGGATTTCTGCGTCTTCGCGGCTTTCCCTCTGCTCTCGTCACTTTTTGCACGCTGAAATATCGGCGCTGGATAGAATGTACGAAACATATTTTTGAAGAATCAAACAAAAACTGGTCCTTTTTGCTTCGTATCAGCTAGAAACGCATGGCCAGCCATCGTGTCTTGGGCAACATTGTTATGTGGGGAAGCGGCGCTGTTGAGCAATTTTGAATACCACAGTTACTCTCTGATTATAAAGCTACTCCACCTTGGAGGTTTCCCCTTACCAATTGACCAAATCCTTGGTATGTTGCAGGAATCCAATCATAACGGTGTTTCTAGAGGTCGTCCTGAACAATGAAAGTGCATTTCTGCTTCAAAGTAATAAAGTAAACTGGTTCTACCGGATGTTGCTGAATGACATTACCGCGGTGTAGGAACGAAACGTTATCCGGAGAACTCACCGGAAGAGCGTGTCTTCAGGCTAAGGGAAACCTGACCGCCCGATGTAAGGTTCCCCTCTGCGCAGATAAACGAGACCGAGTCCGAGGGCCAAACCAGGCGGCTGGGCCGATACTGCGGCGAGGCGTCGCTGCCGGCTCCTGTGGTGTCGACCAAGAACGTCGTGACGGTGCACTATGTGACCGACGGCAGCGTGGCGTCAAGGGGCTTCCGACTCGAGTACGCGTGGCGCGGCTGCGGTGGCATTCTGGTCAAGAGCAGCGGAAGCATCGAGACCCCGAACTACCCGCACGGCTACCCCAAGAACACCGAGTGCCTGTGGGTGGTCAAGGCGCCCATCGGACAGAGAGTGCAGCTCTCCTTCGAGGACATCCACCTCGAGTCCAGCAGGGGATGTCCCTTCGACTTCGTGCGGGTGAGTATAGCCTATCAGAACTCTTTTTCACGGTCACCTGGCTCGCGAGCTGTGGTAAGGAATGTTGCTCAAGTTTGTAACGAGCAACGACTCTACAGCATATACTTGAAACAGGGCTTAGAACGGCCGCGCAAGAGGGATATAGATGGTTGATTATTAACCGAAGCAGGCCGGACCCTTTCAGTGCAGTTATTCTTTCTTGCAAGGAAGAGGTACTTCCAGCTCTATATAGGCAATATAGCAATATAGGCAGTATAGGTGGATTTGTAGGCTACGTAAAAATGCCGGGTATGTTGGCGATACCTGAATGGACACGATATATTTAGTTTTCTGGCCCCGAGCATGGTTGGGCATAGGTTCCCGCTTTATGAAAACCTCCGTGCCCGAACTTTTGGAAACGGTTGCCGCTTTACCCTGATGTTCGGTCACATGGCACAAAAATGAAAAAAAGAGACAAGTATCACTATATCACCACGTGGCCTTCCCCTGCGCCCGCTGAATTATTCATATTGCATATTTCGTCGCTGGTAGATTGGGTTTCAACAGCTTAACTGCGCATATGGCGTCACGTCTAAGGTTGAGCTTGCCTGAGGCATGCAAAAACAGCACTAAAATTACTGTTTGGTCTCTACCTGTCACTCTGGCTCTTGGACACTACGGCGTAATTGTTGCAATGAATTAGAACATCCGACCCTACATGTGACGTCTTAAATGCAGCACTGTTGTCGAAAATGAAACCAAAATTTTATGAGCGAAAAAATTCAGTAACAAATAATTTACCATTCGCAGGCTCATTGCGTGTGGAGATCCGAGTTTACTGAAGTCTTAAGAGAACAGTTTGATGTCCCACTATAACTTTGTGTCATGTCATTTGCTCGCACACCGCCATCATTTTTTTTTCAACACATTCTACCGCAGGTTTACGGTGGTCCAGACCTAACGTCGCCCAAGATTGCGGAGATCTGCAGCGCCTCCAGCCGTGTCAGCGAACTCATATCGCACGGCAACGCGATGACGGTGCACTTCCGCAGCGACGTCTCGCTTCAAGGCAAGGGCTTCCGCGCCTCCTACCGCTTCGACCGGCGCGGCTGCGGTGGCCGCTTCTCGGTGCCTTCGGCGTACATCATGTCCCCCGGCTACCCGGACAACTACGATGCCCAGGACGACTGCAGCTGGGAGATCCGCGTGGCGCAGGGCCACGTGGTGCGACTGCAGATCCTGGACTTCGGCATGCCTGCCAGCGCCAACTGCACCGACAGCTACCTGGCCGTGAGTAACGGCATTCAAACCACCGTGAATAACAGGGTCAGCGACTTCTAAGACTGGAAGAAATAATAGCACAAAAAAACACAGACAAGAAAAGGCCGAGAAAGACAAAAATAAATCGCTTGCCCTGCGTCTTTCTCGGCATTTTCTTGTGTTTCTTTCTTTTTCGCGCTATTATTTCTTCTAAAAGCAGTGCACCATCTTTCCCGACTACTTGTTTTGTTAAACTTGTAATATCGTGAGATAAGTAGCTGCAAAGGTTGCGGTGTCGATATTAACGTTGAACGGAATTAGCGGAATCCGCTTAACGTATACAAGCCCACCATGTACGAAGCAACTCGCCGTTACTGGCAGAGACCCTGACTATCGACTTGATTGGTCGCTACACCAACCTCAAGAAACCAATCTTTCATAGGAATAGTCATTTTAATCCGGTCCTCTTAACTAAAAGAAAGTATTCATAAGAATTATTCTGTGCGCCGTCTCCGTACAAACCTGTTACTGACAATTACCACTCGTAGCGCTCTATGTGTGATAGGAGAAAACATACTTTTCACTTATTTGTTGCTTTTACCACAGATCATATTTTGTTATGAAGGATAACGAGGGCCGTATGATGTGCACGTAACAATCACTGTACACATTTGAAGAGAGTCTTCGATGTGCAAGAGACTTCATATGCGTCTTTAGAGCTAAGGGGAAAAAAAACTTTCAGGTCTGGTGGATGGAAAATGTTTAGAGGAATCCCCCTGTAATAATAGAGTCGTTACCCATCTGCTCCAGCCGCCGCGTTTTTGAGTGGTTATGGTGCTCGACTGCTGGCCCGAAAGACGCGGGTTCGATCCCGGCCGCGGCGGTCAAAATTCGATGTAGGCGAAATTCTAGAGGCCCGTGTACTGTGCGATGTCAGTGCACGTTAAAGAAGCCCAGGCGGTCGAAATTTCCGGAGCCCTTCACTACGGCGTCCCACATAGCCTGAGTCGCTTTCGGACGTTAAACCCTCATAAACCAAACCATCTGCTCCGTCTTGCGGGATTCCTCTTAACTTCAGGCCAGCACTGTTCCTACATCGATTTGTTGATCAATTCGCCATCGTCCCACCTTAAGCTTGCCGTCCCGGTTAGCTCAGTTGGTAGAGCGACTGCTGCGGTGAAGCGGTGGTCCCGGGCTCGAACCCCGGACCGGGAGGAATTTTTCTTTAACTGCGAAGTTTCTGAGAAAGCTGTACAGCTTTCCTTTGTAGCCGCACGGCTGCGCTTGGGTGCATGATAATGAGTAATTACTCCGTTATTTCAACTTTCAGGTCTACGATAACATGCGCACCGGAGGAGACAAGGTTCTGCTGCGTCACTGCGGCAACTCACTTCCGGCCCAAGTTAACTACACGAGCACAGCGAACCAGCTTCGGCTGCGAATGAAGGCCTCGGGAAACTCGGCTGGAAAAGGTTTCAAGCTTCGCTACAGCACGGGCAAGTCTCTTTTTGGCGAAATCGGCAAAGCCAGTCATTCATTCTGTTCCTACAGCCGCATATTTTGTCTTAGTATACTGCTTCTGATGCACAAAACCATTAATGTAACCTTGAGGGCACATTTATATCTTAATATAACTCATCTACCTACTGCAGATTAGCAGCGCTTACTCACCTAGCTAGAAAAAACTCAATAGCCCGTAATCCATTTCATGTGTTGGCAAAGCGATAGCCTTAAAATGTGTTGCTATCTTTAACAAAAGTGGCGCCCCTTCCGGTCTGGTGACGTCATTGTGGCGTCATATTTCCTTGCCATGTTGTTTGATAGCGTCTTTGTGGCGTCTTACACCTTCGAACAATCAGCTGTATTTATGGGGCACGACGCCTATCTTTTTTATCTGATGTGGCTTCTAATGCTATGGCATTACAGAAAAAGCTATTTTCGCATGAAAGATTCGAAAGGCACTTACTTTAACTTGATGAGAAAGTTCGCCTGAGATTGGAGTGTCTTACAAAGCAGGTATTCTTTTTGTTGAAATTTCTCTGCAAAGAATAAGAAACAGATTTTACATCAGGCTTTTTTTTTTCACCGAACGTCACCAAGCGTGAAAACAGGTAATCAGGAATCAGATATCTACATTCGCTGATATTTTAGTTTTCAAACCGTTTTTTTTGGAAAACAAAAAGTGCCGTAACAGTAAACCTGAACGCACACAGCGTCGCAAAAATGTGTGCACGGAGATGAACGAATAGCCCCGTGAAGAAGTGTTTAGCCAACTAGGGGTGGACGTTTCTTTTTAACAGAAAATAAGATCGATGAAAGCACGCCGACTTCAATTATAGAAATGCTATTTCAACCGAAAAAGGTCAGTATTCTTGAAATGTCCGTCAGAGCGAGCTGAAAATCGAGTGGTATTAACTTAGTAAAAGGAGAATACCTACAAACTGTGGAACCCAGGAGCATTGTGGGACGGTGTACTCTTGGGGTTGCTTCGCCACCTTGCATGACTGTGCAGACTGGGAGGCTGGACCTTGTCGGCAAACGTCGTCTGCTAGCATAGTGTTGCTCACTGCCGTCAACCGCTTAGGGCAGTCACTTTGTTAATCAGATGTATCGACTGCACGTAGGGACACTAGAAACCATGCATGACCATCGCAAACGTTTCATGTTTTGGCTACCGTGGCGCTTTAAAGGCATTTCAGCAGAGTCGTCAACAAGTGGACCACCGCTCTATCGCTCAACCAACCCTTTTAGGAATCAAATTCCTCTTGCGTTTCTGTCCGACGGTTCTATCATTTAACTTCCGTTACTTTTTTTTATTGGCAATAGCACTTCCTTGTGGCAGATATAAGTACATTACCAGTAATTAACAACCGTATTTGCTTAATTACTGATAAATCGAGGGCTCAGGAGCACAAAAAAGACAAAATAAATACTTTTACTATTTGAAGTCTTTTTACTACCCTGGAATACCCGATTATGATGATAACAGTGATTCATCAGTTGGAAACAATATTTCATGAAATAAAAAAAAACTAGCACTGCATTTTGAAATAAACACTTAAAAAGGGAGACCAATCATTAAAAAAGGAATGAACAGCAAGAACTCCTACCCAAGTTGTAGCATTGTGTCGCACTGCGCTAAGACACCTTACTGCAATACATGGCAAGGTCATCTGGCCTGCAGCAATATAAGAAGCAAGCAGTGCTGACCTCTGTTTTGCTGCACCTAAGAATAAGAAAAGCTTGCTACCATAAGCATACCTGCAGCCTAAACGATGTTGTTGCCCGCGGCTCTTGTTCGGTCATCTTGCAACGTCGATGCGCACATTCGAGCATGATGAGGGCATGCGAGCAATGTAGAGTCAAACGTACACGATGTGTTCCTAGCTCAAGTGCTCGAGTGTAGTCAGTGCAGGTGTTTCGTGTCTCGAAAAGGCGCAAACACAACCACGTCAAGATCTGAGACGTCAGAGTGACTTGCCCGAACCTTGTGCGCATTTCTTTTAGAGCGAAAATCTCTACTCTCCGCATGCAAAGCTCAAGGTCAAAACCGCTTGGCAATGACCTTCAACAAGAAGGAGGGGCTGAGGTGTGGCTGTGGCGTCAGATCCCGTGCGTCGCTCACCGCCGCCTCCCTCCCCTTGAGTAACGCCTGTGCCACCGCTCGCCTGATCACGTGTTCCGAGTGGAGAGGGACAAAATAAAAAATGGCTGTCTAGCAAAGTCTCGCTAGACACGATCTGGGCTGAACAGCATGCTGGGCCCTCGCGGCAAACAATTTCCTGTCTAATTCAAGCAGAGTCGGATCATCCGGCGGATATAGCTCGGAGACAAGCTGCGTTACAGCGAAAACATGTGGCGCACTACACAGAGATGGATGAAGAACGAGAGCAGTCACAGGAGAAAAACTCTTCAAAAAATGCATGAACTTAAGGAGAGAAAGCGCTTAGCCGAGTCCGCTGCCTCTGCTTCGCCTACAGCGTAGCGGGGGCAATTCCGTGCCTCACTTTGCTTAACCAGTCGCAGCCGAGCTTTTCGCTCATCTTACTAGCATCAGCCCGGTTGAACGACAGCCAAATTTTATTTCATTTCTTCTACATTAGCTTTCACTCAACCTATTATCGCGGTCTCTTAGCAACCTGTCTTCATGTGCAGAGATTCGACTTGTACAGTCCGTATCGCGCCTAGAACTGGCCCTTCACATTTCAGCGCTCATTTTGTATTTGTTGTCATGGTTTCCCACTATCTTGAAGTATCAGACCTGTGCAGTCATAGCTCGTGAAACAATCTGCCCTTGAAAAAGCGCATATCACTGCGAAACCGAACCTTGGAGCGAAACTGTACCCTCGGAGCTGTTTACAACGACATATTATATTTTTACATAAGTAGATATGTACGTGTAAATTTTTTATCTATACAAAGCGTGCCAACATAGACGGACCTTCGCAGGCTCTCCGCAAAGCCATGGGTATGGCTTCGTACAAATTACTGAAGAATGGAATCGGCGGTTGCAGTTAAAGGTCTCTTCAATATTCATTCATGGGGCTCTATGTGGCTCGTTAGCCCGTTTTCTTTTCCTTTGTAGTGAAGGGGAGCTGGATGTTTTATTCTCAACATGCAGAGTTACGTTCCGATAGCGCTGCGTTTGCACTGCGTATAATAGAGCCTTGCGCTGCAGGTGGACCGCTCTCTCCCCTTTATAGCAAGGCTGACACACTTGTCGCCACGTTTCTGTGTTGCTTTTCAAAACATAGTTTTCAGAGGTTCTTATATTTTTCTGTTTTTCTGGCAAAAACGAGGCCCTGGCAAGAGACAAGGTTTCACACGGTCTGCATCACTTCGAAAATTGACTGAGCGAAATGATCAGTCTCGACACGTTGCACGCAAACGTTTTCTGGTTGCAGGCTGCGGAGCAACGCTGAACGCTGAAGGCGGTGGCTTCTTCACCACCCAAGAATACCCGATGTTCAGCCCCGAGACGGACTGTTCCTGGATTATTCGAACTTCGCAGCCTGGTAAGAAAAAACAAAGACCGCTTTGGTGACGTACGCGTTTGGTCCTTGCACAGTTACAATTCTGCAAGAACGAGAAAACAACTCGAGAGCGAGAAGTCAAATGATCACATCACATCAAATAATGGTCGCATGTCCTTGGACAAAAAAGAAGAATTAAAATGCAGTAATGCATGCCCTATTGGGATAAGCATAATGGAAATTATGTTTCTGTCGGCTCTGATAGGTGGAGTCGGCGGTCGTTATTCTTCAAAGGAAAAGTCAGAAGTGTGTTAGTGTGTACTGCGGCTTCGTATCGAGTTTGAGAGCCCCAGTCGGTCGAAAATAATCCACACCTACAATGTCACTGTTAGTGCAGACAGCCACATTTGAATGTAAACATACGTAAGGCTTTGGGTCAACAATGCAAGCCTGGAGAGACATAAATAAATATGCAAGGGGCAGTGCACATACTGCCAGAGATTAAGCATCGCTGTGCAGTCATTCTCATGTCTGTAGATTATATATGTACTGCGCTTGAAATGAGCTCCATGTGTACACTCGGAAGTTGTTGGTTCATATTACGTGTGGAAATACGGTACTCTCAATACGATGCGATAAGCTCTTGTTCATTCTGCTTATTGCAAGTGCAGTAATCTTTAAATCTTTGAAAAACTCAAAATGTGCGCATGCGCATTATGATTTTTAATTTCATTACTTAACATGCACTTGTCATATTTCAAGCGTAACGGCAATGTTCAAAATAGGAGCGCGGATTAAACGATTTCGTTAGGCTAGCCTAGCCACTCTATCTGCTTTCGCAGCTGAGCAAGGATGTCTTCTACGCTTGTAGAAGGAAGCTGTACTAATGATTGTAGCAACACTTCGTGTTAACGGGTTAAATATTTGAGGACGGAAGAGTGATCCTTAACCCGGAGTTGTTACAGACAAACAGAAGGTCACTACTGGTGGCATGACGTATAAAAAGCTCTCGCCGTCTAAAAATGCCCATGGGCATGCAAACGTCCACTGCAACATTGAGGGCGCCACACAATGCGTCTAACGCTTGTTTCTCTCGATACGCAGACGAGCGGGTGAGCCTCACTGTCACGCACCTGTCCCTGCCTACCAGAGACTGTTCCCACTCGAACGTCACGGTGCACGACGGGGACAGCGCCGATGCACCGGTGCTGCAAACCCTCTGCACGGCAAAGATTCCGCCGGCCATTGTGTCTAGGGGAGGTGCCATGTTCGTGCGCACTACACAGACGGTGCTCAGAGCTTCCTATGCTGCATTCAGCACTGGTGAGATAGTCTTTTGAGCCGTTTCGATAAAAAGCAAAACGAATGTGATAGTTTCGACGCCTGTTTACTATCTCAACGGCTCTTCATATTTTTGTTAACTCTGGCAGTAGCCTTTATGTTCCTCGATTCCGTACGCAATTTTTTTTCTTCTCCTATCTGTTACCCAGCCTCGTAACCCCCTCCCTCTACTTTCTGTTCGCTTTCATCTCCTCTTTTTCTCTCTCGCCCACTCCTCGCAGTTCCCAAGAGCACATCCGAGACGACTCTTGCAACTCTTGTTTTCACGTCCTAAGAATCTGCTATATTATGCACAAGCTTTCTCCGTCGGTTTAAGATCAAGCCTCTTTCTGCACAGTGCAGCCGTTGTGCACTCTTCTCCATTTACGTGGTCCGCCAGAAAAGGAGAAAACGAAACAAAAAAATGCACGGGCGACCATATTGCTCAAAGGATCGTAATACGACAAACCTCCATTAGCAGCGTTGGTCATGACAAAAGTTTACAGAATTCGTATTTGCGGACAAAAAGCTTATTTCTACGTTGCCTCGCTAGCCGTTCAGCTCGCATTCGTTTTACCAGGGGAAGAACGCATGGCCTCTCACATTTCTGTGCATTTACATGCTTTGTTTCAACGCAAGAAAACGATTTTTTTTAATGCTACAGCGTTAAAGCGAATTTTGGGAGGAAAAGCCGCACGCGTTGTCACACAAATTCAGGATCGGTCGAAAGGGTTATGACGTCGCATGTTGAGCTGTGGAATGAAAATTATTAAAACTGAATTTATACTGTGAATATGATGCCGTAGCATAAAAGAAATGTCATTGTTACGTATAAGGATGCAAATTAAACTAATTACGATGAAACAAAAATATGGGATAATTATTTAGGAATCGAACCCAAAATTTTTGTGCGACGAATCAGACACGCTACTCCTATAGGCCATTGAGGCACTTTTTTTTCTTTATTGCATGAAAATAGTGCCAAAAAAATCTAAGCATGCTTACGCCTCAAAACACCAGGCGACCGTAAGCCTGCACTACCCCTCCTTCCAAAACATCAAATGTCTGGGAGGCACACACAAGCATCCAGACAGGGGAGCCAGCTAGGCGGCTCTTGCAAGGCAGCATATACTCCCCGCACAAAAGCATGATCACAAAACAAAAATTGTGACGACCGTGGTGATTTGGCGTGGCGTTTCATCATGTGGCTGTTCCAGAGACTAAATAGTCTCAGTAACGTAAATAGATCGTATGGCACAACACATTTTGTTCTCCACAGGCAAAAAGCTGATACTGTAGGATGTGATGTCAATGTCCTTCTTAATTGTTTGTTGTAATATGTCCCAGAAGAACATAGCATCAATGCACGGGATAAAACAATGGTCAATTGCCTGTGGTGTATTGCACAGGCGACAATTCACCGTCCATGGCGCAAGCATCTCCTTAGCGTGAAGCCATGCCTTCACAGGCAGCGTTGACGTGTGCAGTTTAGAGAAGAATGTTTTAGCAGCAGAAGAAATTCATTCGCCTAACATGTTTTAAAACACTGGTGTCAAGGAACTCCAGAAAAGGTTGCCGATACAACGGTACAGGAAAGAAATACTCTGTAAGTGCCTGAGACCTCTGCCTTCTGGAGAGGCTATACAGGTGGTCTAAAGAAAAGCACACAGTGAAGAAATTGAAGGTGTCAGCAACTTTTTTAAGGAATCCTCATAGAGGCCCCTCATGAGTGTGTGAATAGGAAAGGCAAATGAGCACTGAGACGCCTAATTAACACAGCTGCTAAAAAAGGCTGGTTTGCCTATTTGAAAAAGGAAAAACGCGAAACAAGCTGATGCACGATTAAGTGAACAAGGCCTATTCTACCAGACTCTAGAGAAAGAAATAGGTTATCGCGATGCATGGGTTCCATTGGGAACGCCATACAAAGGTAGCAAATATTCTGTGCATCACGTGCACTTTCTTCCTCGCACAGTGGAGAACCTGCAGCGCATAGGCAAGTTTTGCAAATAAAAAAAATGTTGCAGACTTGAGCCCGAGCAAACACCGATAGTTTCCTACACATCCAAACCTAGGTTTGTCGCCTCATAGAGATTATCTGTGAATCCTAGTAGGCTCCACTGTTGTGAATTTGGTGAAGAGCAACCCCTAGGTACTGAAGGGTCCCGCCGTCTCAGCTTATGCCATGAAAATGGCTTGTCGTTGTACCTCAATGGCCCAATCAAAACCCCTTGGATTTATCTAAATTAAGAGCCGCACCTGATACCTCACAAAACTGTTCAGTCAAATGTAATGCCTCAAGCACACACTTTTTGTCAGAACAAAACAGGGCGACATCATCATCATCATCGACCATTGAGGCACATTCGTTCTACTTAATTGAAAGGAGACATTTATGTCTTGTGGTGCATAACGTGGTCTAGTAATGCCTACTAGTACTTTCTATTGAGTTTGCGTAGTTAGAACTATATACTAATTAAGAAAGAACGTGAAAAACAACCATTAACGCACTTGCGTCATACCCTTAAGGCGGAGCTTAAGTGTCCCCGTACTTTTAATAGACCAGCCTGCATTCCGTAAACATGTGTCCATGACAATACATTTTCCTCTAACAATGATTGCCGTCCCACTGGGTCTTTCAGTTTCAATTCACCGTCACTTTTACCCGCTTTTCCCTGGTTTCAAGATGCTTTTGTTTTTGCCGCGTCATATTGCATGATTTTGGATTAGTTCATTTCCATTTTGCCCTCTTTTACGCTGACTGAGTTTGCCTTTGCATAGTGTGCTGGTCCCGCCTCAACCCATGCGAGCATGTCGACCTTGTACCCATCATGATCGGAATTATGATTGCACCTGGGAGGTTTCTCCGAAGTGTTAGGAGGGTGACCAGGATGCCGACGGTTTCCTCTAGGAGTGATGGGGTGGAGGCTTTGCACGGACACACAGAAAGTGGCATGTTGCCGAAAGAGGGTTATACTGCTAACGCAGTAAGATGACATCAGCCCGTCGGCTCACTGCAGTCTACTGATGCATAAATGCATAAATACAGTGTAGCGATATTTTATGCGAGATTGGCGAGCGTCGAGTGAGCATTACTTGAATTCGCACTGTGTTGGCTCACTGTGCCTAACGCCTTGAGAAATTATGCATTGTTTGGCATGATAAAGGCGACGTTTTCGGCTGACTTCACCTGCGAAGCAGAATCAGTTGAGAAGTGCAGTAGAGCATCAGTCATTCTGTTGCTTGCTTTTTTGTTTAGTCGTGCAGCTGAGTTTACACTTTCTGCTCTTTTTTCCTGACATTTAAACTGTGTGTTGTAAAGTAAAGTCATATGGTATCTCAAGTACAAAACGTACGGAATCATTTCGGGAGCCGCTTAGGCAGCAGCAAAGACGTGGCCTATATATTATTCCCGATCTCGTGGGCGGTACCTGAAATTCACTGACCATAGCAACAGAGAACATCTTTGAAACGTAGTCGATGAGATAAACGCATCCCCCTCTGCATGCATATTACACGCGGGAGGTGCGGGGTTCGATACCCACTGCCTCCGGGTACCCATCGGTAATACAATGGGTACTAGCTTTCTCCTGGCCTAATGCTCGATTTTTCTGGGGTGACTAGAGTGGAAGATGGGTCTTTGACCCTCCATGTTTACAAAAAAGTTCCTTGTGCCATGTCACTCTCTGGCCATATCTGCCCTTGCACCGTTAAAATTCAACATCATCAACAGCATCCCCTTTAATCGGTCTTCGTCCTGGCGGTGACTGCATCAACGTGAAAAATTCACACACAATGAAGGTCGCCTCTTCAAGAGACGACCTTAATGGAGGTTTAAATTCCAGAACTACACTTTTTGATGACCCGGACGTCACGTGGACACAAATGAGGACGATTTCTTCACTTCCACTAATGGCCACTCCCCATACATGCCCACATCCACTTTCAATACAAACCAGAAGTAAACTAACAAAACGGAAGGCCGACGTTCTCCTTGATATACGCTGAAATGCGACGTTTACCAGGTAGTCATGTTACACAGTGCGGAATAGACGGGACACAGTGAGAGATACAGATGGTTGCTGATGTTAACCTGTGTATTTATTTTCTAGAGCGTGGGGTGAAAACGAGGAGGGCAACAAAAGGCAAATGCGCAGGAAGGGTGAAAAACCGGGGGTCAGGGAGGGGGCTGCCGGCATTGGTTGCAAACCCGCCCAGGGATGTGGAGGTGGAAGGAAATCATGCGGGAAAACTCGCGGAGGGAGAGATAACACCTAAAACTCTCTCTCTCAAGTTGAGGCGCGGGACCTTGCCTCACGTGTACGCTGAAAGCGCAGGATGTATTCCAAGAATGTATTTAGAACGTATTAGGATTGCCTGCTATTGAAAGCTGGCTTCACATGAGTATGAACATTTATGCGGCAGAGCACTTTCTACATGGCACACTGAATGAATGAATGAATGAATGAATGAATGAATGAATGAATGAATGAATGAATGAATGAATGAATGAATGAATGAATGAATGAATGAATGAATGAATGAATGAATGAATGAATGAATGAATGAATGAATGGCTGCGCGTATGAACTCGGAGGAAACTACAGATAACAAGCTACTGACTAAACATTTATATATCTATGAGTACAACAAAGATTTGCGCTTATGCCTTGGCAATCTTAAAATAAAGACTTTCTCCTGCACCACTGGTTCGTTAGATCTCGAATTCCCTCTGGAGATCACATTTTGTATTACACTTGGAGTAATGCACTTGGCTCCGTAATTTGCATAGTTCGTTCAGTATGGAAAAACGTTGCCATCTCCGTGGCCGATGGACTCTCGGAAGAGCGAACTCTGTCAATCAAGGGAAACAGGGTTGCCGTCTGCCGGAAACATAACAAACGTATAAAGATGCAGGTAGTTACATTGCTCATTTCTATTTGCCTGCAGATGGCGGCCCTCAACCACTTGGTTGGGAAAAACTATTTTCCTGGTGCTAGGTTGGCATGCAAAAAAAAAAGATTTTTTGTTTCTACTGCACGAACCACGCAGGTAGAGTCATGAGCAAAAGTAAGAGACCCCCATTTTTTGTTCCGAAGCCTACCGCTCCGCTTGGGGGCGCCACCTGATGAAACCGTCCTGCTGTCGAGACTGGCCCCTGGTGCACCAGTCTCGACCGCAGGAGAGCTTCGTCAAGTGGCGCCCCCAAGCTGAGCGGCAAGCTTCGGAACACGAGAGGGGGGGGGGGGGGGCGGTCTCTAACTTTCGCTCACGACTGTACCTTAACCAAAGCATTACTTTAGAAAGCAAGCTTTGAGACTTGATATCAGTGCGAAATGGGAAGCCAAACAAACGAATGGGGCCGACGAAAACGTTCTTAAAGCTTCCCGAGCAAATAGGCAGGTTAGTACTGTAGGTATCTGTACCACGCAGGCTGCGGAGGGACGACTACAGCTCTGGACGGCAACGTTGCGAGCCCCGGCTACCCGGATACGTACATTCCCTCGGTGGACTGTCCCTGGAGGATCACCGCAGCTGCAGGAAACATGGTGGAGCTCACCTTCTCGTACGGCTGCATTCTTCCTCTCTAGAGTACAGAATCTTACATCTCTTGACCATGCCTTTGAAGATGGACTACTAAAGTGAAGTGCGACCCGTCCTCGCACTACTTCGTTTCCACTCTTGACATAGCCCAGCTTCAAATACAGTACCAGAATATACAAAAATCAAAGTGCAACGAAAAACCTATAACAAAAGCTGTATAGATAAGCATAAAGTGCCAGTGTTGTTAGCTTACTCATCACCTTACCTTACGCCATTTGTTGCTTGTGGAAACTGGTTCAATCAGAAATTATTCATAAGGTTAGCAGCTCCTTCAGTAATGTTGAACCGCAATATGCGAGATAGTTCCCCCTTTCCTGCCTCCTATTTCCTGTGAGTTCTTAACAATTCCCGCTGCCTGTTCCCGTCACTACAGTTATGCTAGCCCCAGATTTGCTAGTGTACATGTCTGATTCTACGTTGGTCGCGGTCACCTGAAAGCTGACATTGAATGCGAAAGCACTGCTTCTCCATTGTAAACTTGCCCAGCTTTCCGTTCTTCTAAGCACTACTTAACATGGCCCCGACCAAGAATCTTGTGTAAAGCCTCGTATAAATTCCGGTAAGGTCGGGTTAGTTCGGGTGAGTGTCGCGCAAGCTGTAGTCATTGGCAGGGTGACTTTGAAGGTGACCTTCGCCAACCCTAGCATAGCAACGGCCGTTCAAAAATAAAATAAATATGGCCGCGACTGTGTTTCGAACCTGCAGTGTTGCGAACAGATCAGCTTCGCTGGCCACTGCTCGAAAGCAATTGGTAAACATGAGCTTTCGCAAATCTACTCGTTTTAAATACATTAACACCCTACCACATTTTTTCTTCATTAGGTCTGCAGAGCTGTCATCATGCAACTTATTCGAGTGCAGGAAGCATTATTTCTTAGCAAACTGTGTGTACAGCTCAGGAAATCTTATTTTCTTGCATTTTCAACGAGGATCGAATGAATGGAGGTCTCTGTGAACATGTTCTTTTATGCTCTGATGCCTCTCTAGCGTTTGCAAGGGAAACACTTTTGTGCTTATAAAGGCAATACGGCAGCTCAAGTTTTCTTCGACCTTCTATGCGCACAAGCGAACTCCCAGGATCGTTTTGCGAGAGAGCGCTCAACGGCAGCTTCGTTGGTGCAGGTTGTTCTCCCTGGAGGCGAGCGAGTTCTGCAACAAGGACTACCTGGAAGTGCGCGAGCGCAACGCCAACGGAAAGCTGCTGGGCCGCTTCTGCGGAGACGAGACCCCCGCGAACCTGACGCAGGCCAACGGACTCTGGCTCAAGTTCCACTCGGACGACGCCGACGTGGGAGCCGGATTCTTGGCACACTTCACCACGCGTGCGTCTGCCCTCCTCTTTAAGCGAACCTCCCTGCTGAAAGTTTCCATATGACGAGTTCTATAATTCCATACATCTCCATAAGAGATTTTATGAAGTCATTATGGAGCATATAGTGTCGATATAGACTGTATGGAAGCATGTATGGAGTCTTACAAACTCCACATGACGCCGTGTACATTGCATAGAAATCGTATTGAAATTACGTGAAATGCTTGTGGACTCCGTACAGACAAGATATGAATTTTCATATAATTTTTCATGTCTTATGGACTCCATATAATTCGATACGAGCGGCTAATATAAAATGTTTAAAAAACTGCCTCCGCGTATGCAGTGTTGAACTAATGAGCTCGTGGCGTCCTGCAAATCCTGTTGTGAGGCGTCCATCTGTTGGCGGAAGGAAAAAAATAGAGGAAACCAGTAGCGCAAGCATTCTTCCAACTCCTACTTGAAATCAATATTTTAATGCAAATTCTCCCTGGAGGCATCATACAGCGCCAAATATGCATAGGACTTGGTTCTCGGAGCGTCGCGTTCCATTCGTTTGAAACCATACCTGAAGGAAAGCATTGGCTAACTTATAAACAAAGGACAACATGTGAGTGGCGATAGCTTTGTAGCGAGCAAATAGAGAGACTCAGCGTTATCAGCATCGTCTTGTGTTCAGCGTATCTGGATGTCTATCTTTGTTCTCTTATTCAATGCATAGATCGCCTGAGTTGCACATTGTGACTTTGTCAGTCTTTTCAGTTGTTTTATGGCTGCTATTGGAGTCTGTGTACATAAGCGCTTCAGCAATACACTCTGTTTTATTTATAGCTTTCTATAGCACCGCGGAATGCACAAAAGTCCATCACAAGCGTGTCCGGATGGTCTGATATGTATTCATGATGTAGGTTTAGCTCTGTGTGTTAGGCTAGTGGCTGCTGTTCTACCGCCATTTTCTATAATCGACGCACCCGTATATGTAGTAAATGTTCCTAGACATACATCAGTAGACAGCCTTGCACACAAAAGTTCCAAACACTAACGCATCCCCAACCAGGCTCTCTTTGGACGCCCGCTCCACTGTCCCCATCTTAGCGTCCCCTTTAAGGAAAAGTACACGTGCCCACATTCCCCCGTGCACTTTCCCCCTCCCTCGTAACTTATCGGGATTGGAGGAGGTATCCCTTTGAAGGACAAGGGCGGGGGGGGGGGGGGGGGGGGCTTACCTCGTCGGTCACGTGCCGATGGGGCTACGAAGAAGAAGACGCAGGACCCACCACTTGCCCGAGGTGTTCCACAGCGGCTGCATGGGTGGATGCTCGCCACCTGCTGTGGACTTGTGGAGGGACAACGCCTCCAAGGACACGGATTCTACATGAAGTGGGACTAACGGCTACAATCAGGGAGGAAGAGTTCTCCAAGTGACTGACCGGCAACACTAGAAGCAGGAGCCTTCTCCTATTCCTGCGCTAAAATACCTTGCATGATTTCTGAATGTAAACAGCGAACCCGAATTATGCCTTTACGGTGAGTGTGCGAAAAAAAAAGAGTCCTCGACGCTTAAAAATGTCCTTCAGAGTAAGTGAGAAAAAGCCGCAAGCCGGAAAAACTACAAGAATTGAAGCAGTCGTGCAGATATTTTCGAAAGAAGCCATCTTTGGAACAAAGGAATACATCTATGTTCTGCTTTGTTTTCTTTTTTTTCTTTAGAGGAGAGACGCGATTGAATGGTTATTAAAATAGGAAACAGTCAGAGAGGAGAGGAAACGACGTGTCGCCGACGGGAGCGGAACTCACATAACGCGAAGGCCATGGGTTCATCTTCCAGTGCAGCGTGTTGCTTTTTGTTCCTTTCTTTGAATTACTCGCTACCTAAATTGATTATTCAGCACTTAACCTCTCTCACCGTGAAAAGCACAAGAGTAGCAGTGTTTTCAGCTGTTTTTCCTTCCTTCCAAAGACAGCTAGTTGATTGGCTTCATTATAATATTACCACAGGAACAAATCCAGAAAACTTCTAGATACAACCGCTCCTTATCGGTCTATTCAGACGCCTGTATGTTCTTGTTCTTTATCAGTTCTGTATCAGTTGTTCTGTATCAGAATTCTGCCTTCGAAACTCTGCAGGTTTTGGTAATTTGTCCTCTAACCAGGCAGGCACCACTCCCTTTGGGTCATGGTGGTGGACGTGGACACCACTGGGCCTCCTTTAGAACCCGGTGGGTTGGCAGCGACCGCTCAGCAAAAGCACCTCTACCACATGAGTGACTCAAGCAGCCAGGACACTATGGTGTACTCGGCGCCAAGTGATGACTCCTTGGCAGACGACTGGTTCATACGGGCCGTTAGAAAACGGCCAAGCGCAGACTGCGCAGGCAAGCTGAGTCATCCTCATCCAGCCCGTCAACGTTCATCAGAGCGCGAAGTGCCACGATGCAAACATTCTTGTGCCACAGGAACCATCCGACAACCTAAATCATCTTAACAGGCAAGCCACCTCTATATATATGGAAAGCCTCGTACCGGGAGGGATCAAAGACGTGAGAATAAGCCCCTATAAGAACATGATTGCCATTGATGTCAAGGAGCCGTGCGCACTAGAAAGTATGAACACCATCACCAAAACTTGACAATATCAGCGCACGCCCACTTATTCTCCAAGGCAGCGGCACTAATGCTGGCGTAATTCACAACGTTGAGATAGCCATCAGTAACGCCGATTTGCCTATATTAATCACGCCGGTGGCCGAGATTATTTTAATAATTCATGTCCAGCGCCTTGGCACGTCTAAATGCACCAAGCTGACCTTCAAGGGTGACTGTATATCATCATTCGTGAAGGTTGGGACTTTTCAACACCCAGTTCAACCTTTCGTCCTGAAGCCGCTAAGGTGGAGGAAGGGAACGAAGATCAGTCACGTGAGCAGCGTCTGCAACAACTCCTTTGTGTGTCCAAGATGCTCCGAGCCACACAGCGGCGACATTGCCGAGCGACTGCCTTGAAGTACGTAAACTGCCGTGGCCCTCACGCGTCTTCCTCGAAAGACTGTCCCGTCTTAAGACTGCTCGGGCAGTACCCAAACAAATGGCGCGAGATCATTCTACGCACAGAGAGGCTGCAGCAAAAGTGCATCGATGTGGACTGCAGCGTGTCCGCTTTTTTCAGCAACCGCACTAGATCAAGAGAGCCCCCTCCTGCTTCTGGTATTATTTGACCACCACTAGTAAAGCCTAGCTCGCCTATTGGGTCAGCGACGATGCCAACCCCGCAGTCTCCAACGCCTACAACGGCTCCCGATAAAAGCCATGATCTGGACTGTGGCCAAAATGTACAAGCAATTGAAATGCTTCCGTCCTTCATGAATCTCATGTGTGCTCTGCTTTCTCGCCTGCGCACGCCAGCAGCACACAACAAATTTCAAGTACTGGATGCGCTACATCTAGTTCTTGTGGCTTAGCTGAACTGCAGCCCGAACAAATTGACTTCAGCAGCCAATAAACTTCGCATGAACGACTGGGAGTACTGACAGCCTTTTGCGATCGAGACACCCCCTGTGTTGTGTTCTGGACCGCCTGGAACAACGCCCATTAACAGAGGATAAGATCCTCGGACCGTGGCTGCAGCTGTCGACTGCTCTCAAGGCCTACTACACCCTTCGTGAGAGCGATTGGCTTGAATGACAAACTTTGACTGTGCTCCTCACCCCTCCTCCATTTCCCTTTTCAATCCTCTCATCCCTTCAACCGGGACACCATTCTGGTTAACATCCCTGCCTTCTTTCTCCCTCTTTATCGCTCTATCCCCCAAAGTTTGCAGACAGATGACGTCAGTGAAAATCAGCGCACACCCCAAAGCAACTGGACGTACGCTTCGAAGCTGCCGTCAGTCGCGTAGCTTTTTTACCCTGTCTTTAATGACCAAACTAAATTTGTGAGAAGCATCCGGAAAAGGAGCAGCCTTAATGAATCCTGAGTTTTCGCTTTGGAGTTTGTCCCTCCTGAGCGTGCTTATTTGGAAAAAAAATTAAATAATGGCAACCGCTGTGAGGAGCTGAAAGATTCAGTCCCCCCCCCCCCCCTCCTGACTGGCGCAGTGCGCACTGTGGACCTGGAAGGAACATCGGGTGTCATCGAGTCTCCCATGTACCCGCACGAGGCATTCGCCATGGGTCCCTTCACGTGGAGGCTGCACGTGCCCGACGACCTCTACCCGAGAATAAGCTGGGACAGCATGTTCTCCACTGACGAGGAGTGCTGGTCCAGCAACGTCGTCGTGAGTATAGCCTCTTGCCCTATGTTCGCGAACCTCTGCCGCTGCATGAACATCGGCGTGCAGAGAGTTCCTGTTTAGGTTTGTACTAGTCGGCTGTGCACATCAAAATTCCAGAAAACGCGCAAAAGGCTGGAGAGAGGATAAAAAGCGCCTGAATGTCTTAAGTGTTCCGTTTATATCTCTTCCTTTGCGCGGTTTTCTGGAATGTTGCTTTTTCTCGGGTACTGACACAAATCGTTCTGCGGCTTAACCACTAGATCTTTCAAACTGAAGTTATCTAGAGAGATGGTAGATTACATCATGGTTAGCTTACTACGAAGGGTGCTGTTCATTTCCGTTCATTTAGCCCACAATGAATCTTTAACTCAGCTGACAAAAAGACACCTCTCTATGAAACGTCCCTGGTGGGGCGTTCAGCTACCTCGAATTTAGATCAATAAAATCATGCCCTTTAGTCGCACGGTGATAGAACTTTGCTAAAATATTTTTGGCTTTTTATATTACAGCTTCTATTTTTATTTTTTCGCTGTACGAGAAAATAAGGTGAATCAGGATTTTTGTCTGGACCCGTTCAGTCTTGTGTGTTCCCTCTTGTGATCGTGTTTTTCACGCTATGTTTACCTCAGCTGACAAAACAAGGCGTCCAGGAAAAAATCTAAACACTCAGAGGTCTGGCATATTATTTCCATTTCTTTTCGTTATTACCGAACAAGTTCTGCTGTAAAGTGCAGTGAGATACCTAAGACTTTTTTTTTAATATTCAGTCTGAACACCAAGTAATTTAAACTTATGGAATTTTTTTTTCTCAAAAGCATCGTTCATTTCCTGCCTTCTTGGACTGTTTTTTAGCGTTGGCAACACGCATTACTATTCAAAATGGATCATTTCGGTCCCTTATATATGGGCGTGTTGTTCAGAAAAAAGAATAAAGACGCAAAAGACAATATTGTTGCTCACGTTTCCGCAAAACGACAAACGTTGCCGCTATGGTATTTCAATTAAAAATATAAGGTGCCACTCGTTCGATAGCCAAGCGAAGAGGGATTCATCGACCTAAACTTTAGGCGCTAAAAATATCACATTTTGAATTTGAATGCTTGCTAAGCAGCTTGTATTTTGCATACGGTCACTTCACCACATATAATGTCAACGTGATGACGCTGCATTTCGTGGACGCATGCAGTATTGCACCCAAAAGCAGTCTTGTTTAACATGCCAATGAAATCCTCCCCCCTTCCACAAGATGGTGCCACTAACGAGCCTTTTTTTTCGAAATCCCACAAAAAATAAAGCGAGAACACCCAGCATCCGCATAGGAGAAAAAATAAATTAGGGACACTTGGAACGCCGCTTAATGGGTCCAGTCAGCGGTTCCTCTTTCCCAAGCAGAACGCAAACACTTCTTCCTCTTTCACAATCACAGTCATTATGTGTAGGACCACGCGACGTAGACAGGTGCATGTAACGCCCCGCTTTAACCAACCTGCACGAATGTGCCTGCGTGACCTAGCGGTAGCGTGTCCGACACTCAGGCCAAGGATCAGAGGTTCCATACCCGACTAGTAACCACGATTTTTTTTCAGCGAGACTCATTTACGTTATATACTTGTATGTCCGGAAGACCTTTTAGTCATGTTACGGGCACCTAATCACAAATTTTCTAATGCTTTAATCACTTTCCGAATCCACTGCTCCACGCCTGATGTAGCCACCTTTTCAACCAATCAAGATTTTTTGCTGACAACGCTGACATATAGCCCACCGACCGACGAGAATTTCTACAACACCGACGCCAGATTTTCCGCTGAAGAAAGCACTTCATTTCATTTATTTCATTTATTTTCTCCTTAAGGGCCCGAGGGCATTACATAAGGGGGGGGGGGCGAATTAACATGATGTACAAAATCTTGAACGTGGAAAAATGTGAACAGCAAAATACAAAATACAATGAAGGCAAGCAAAAACAAAAGCAAGGAAAAAATACAGTAAAAAATGCAGACATACATCTAAGTCAAATAACAGCAAACAAGCAAGCGCAAAAGAAAATTACACCAAGGCGCAGAAATGGAACCAAACTAAGTAACAAAAGAGTACAAAGGGGACAGTCTATTCAGGATGGCTAAAGTTTTAGTTTATTGCGGAATTGTTTTCTGTCTGTGCATTCGGCTATGTTATCGGGTAAGGAATTCCATAAGACTATTGCATGGGGGAAAAAGGAGGTACTCATTGCAAGGGTACGGGTGGAAATTCGTGCTAGAGACTGGCTGTGGCTTAAACGGGAAGATCTTCTTAGTGGTGTTGTTAGTAGCTCATGTCTGGACCGTGGGTGATAATAGAATGTGTGAAGAAGGCACAAACGAGATATGATGCGGCGTGATGCGAGGGACGGCAAGTCGAGGTCTCTTTTCATTGAGGTGACGCTGGAATTTCTTGAATAGTTCGAGGTGATAAATCGTGCTGCGCGGTTTTGAATGGCTTCGAGATTAGCGGCGAGGTATGATTGTGACGGGTTCCAGATGGCTGCTGCGTATTCAAGCTTTGGTCTGACGAATGTGAGATATGCTAGTTTTTTAATGTCTGAGGATGAGTCGGAGAGACTACGCCGCATGTAGCCGAGAACGCGTGAGGCTTCGGAGCAAATGGTTTCAATATGTGTAACCCATGATAGCGATGGTGTCATGTGCAGGCCAAGATATTTGTATGATGATGTGTAGGCAACGGGTGTAGAGCAATAAAAAAAAAGTGGCAATGATGTGGCTGAGTTATTGACATTGTGTGATGGCAGTTGGCGGCGCCGGGCTAGAAGTTTCACCATGAAGCATTAAATATTCAAAGTTGCACACTTACCGTTCGCTATTGCAGATCATTGAAGGCATCGACGAGGGCTCGCCCGAGGTGGCAACTTACTGCGGGAGCAGGAAGCCAGATCCCGTGGTTCTCCGCTCGTCGCATGTCCAAGTCCGGTTCACCTCCGGTGGTGGCTACGCCAAGTGGAGGATGCGCTGGGAGGCCGTCAATAGCAGCTACCTGCAGAACATAGACACCAGCAGAGCCGGTAAATCCGCGCTGTGACTTTGCTGCTGCGGGAGAGTAAGCCTGTAGCCGTATGCTTTCACTTCTGTTCTGTCAGTCACCAATATGCACACAGCCTATAGGAAGGAGGGAAACTATCCACAAGCGTTTGCGAGCCTTTGCTTAACAGAGCCCTTAAAACATCAAAATGGCATCAACATATCCGAAAGCTCTAAATAGTAGACAAGGAAATGCGCAAGATATCAGTTTGAAATCAGTAGAATGAAATCAACTTTTTGTTTTAACAATTTCATGGATTTCAAGAGAATTGCAGGCCAGGGCTGGTGGTTCGAGAACAAGATTCTGTACGCAAAAGTATCTGTAGCCGATGATTTTTGGTGCTGCTGCATGCAATACAAGTAAATGATGCTGCGTATTATAATAGCTGCAGAGCCTTCTACTCCAAATAAAAGAGGCAAGCGCATAGATCTATGCACTGGTATCTTGGGCTTAAAAACAGCCAAGTCGCAGGTGTAAGATGGAGAAAGTACAATTAAGTTCGGAAAAGCTAAAACTGCGCAAAAGACGAGGACATGGTCAACCAGTAACACACAAAACACCACAGGCGCAGTGTTCATCATTGCCTACGTCCTCGTCTTTTGCGCTGTTTTAACGTTTCCGAACTATGAACCAACTAGCCTGCAAGAACGTCCTACTAAAGTGCAAATAAGAAATACGTGTTTACAGAACATGTGAAGGAGAAAACAAACAAGTAGTCCATGTAGCCTTGCAATGAGCGGTGTTGTATCCGTCACACTTTGTTGTCGATACAAGATAAAAGAATGACCGAAAGCTTGATCAAAACACACTTTTGTACTCACCGGACGAACAGTATGGGAATTACTGCGAATCAGCAGTGGACTCTGCGATTCCTGCTTCGATAAGCACCGTTATCATCTTCAGAGACAAACCATTATCTCGCAAATCTTCAGTTGAGTTGCGCACAGAATCTGGTAGCCTGCTGTGGTGCCGCGCACGGTAAGCTTTGAGGCGCTATTCTGATCCCCGTGATTGTTTTTAAGCTCCTATTCTGATTCTCCCGATGTCAGTTTAACAAACGAACACTGTCTCTCGTTATCTGACAAATGGATTGCATGCATCACTTCCTTATCGACTGCAGCTCCGACGCAGCAATAGCTCAATGAGTCCACATGCACGCGCCACAGATGTACCACGCAAGAGGAGCCGGGATGTCGAGAGCTTTGAAAAAACATGCGAGTAATGTAACGCGCATGCAAAATAAGCAGAAGGGTAGTGCAGGTCCACATTAATTCATAAACAGAACATTGACGAGTGCGAAACGAACCACATGTCTCCTCACTGGTCACGTCTGCTTTCTCCGCAAAGAGGTGAAGTGCCCTCTCACTTTAGTGTCCCACTGAGAGAGGGGGGAGAGAAAAAGTCACCTTTTAATATTGTTGTAGATGTCAAGCCATCTACACATCCAATGTGCTGCTTCATTAAAAATCGTTAAGCGGCGTTGTTCATTTCATTGTTTAAAATGCAATTGGTCTGCATTTATTCACCCCGACAGGTGCCGCGTGCAATTTCCAAGTTGAACTGGCCAACGCGTCCTCCGTGATCAACATCACCTCGCCGGGGTATCCTGAAAAGTACACCGACTACCTCAACTGCACTTGGTCTTTAGTGGCGCCAACAATGCGTTCTGCCAAGATCGCTTTCGACGTGGTCGACCTCCGGAGCTGGGAAACCATGGAGAACTGCTTCTACGACTACGTCAAAGTTTACGACGGTACGTCCGCACTGAATATTTTTACTCCGTAGTGGCTCCCTCGCAATAATTTAAACAGGAAGTCTCTAGACTGCCTATAGACTCTCTATGCACTGTCCATGAAGTATCGAAAGAAGTTTTAGTAAGGCAGGGCAGCCAACAAAGCAAGAATAAGCTTCCTTCGTGAGCACTGAATTCCTTCCACCATAAATTTCTTTTCCTCCTCCGTTTCTTATTGCAATACTGAATTCAGGTACATTCGGTGCTTTAATACTTCTTTTTCTATCGAAGGCCCCGCAACGGAGCATTGCGTCATTGGCAGACATAAGGACGGCGTCAGGAGTCAAACATGATCGTCGATGACAAACTTGAGTTGCTGATGATCCATTTATAAATGGATCATCAGCAATGGATCTAGGAGGCAAGGTAATTTTAATATGCGCTCTAGAGGCAAAGTTGTTTTCTACAAATAATATTTCAAGGCATACAAACACAGCTCACCCATGACCTTCTATTTGTGGTTGACACGTTAGAATAGCCATTGTAGAGAGAGAAAAGAGATGCCATATATTTATTGAACTCTTCTACATCTTCTACAAGAGTAGCTCTAGTATCAGAGTTAAAACAGAGGACATTTTACGAATGTACTAAAAGACGCGTTAACTGCAGACGTTCCAGCTCTCTCGCTTGTTTGAGCCGCTTCGAGATGCCCTCGAATGGATCACGTTCCCGCGTCGTGCCCTGTCATAAACACCGTGGAATCTCGTATGCAGCTTGAAGCATGTCCAGTCTGATGCATTGTCTGATAGGTAAAACCCATGAAATCGTATATTAGGCTAAACAAAGTTTTCAAACACCTGCATGATGCCTTCGATTACTCCACAAGTATATGAACCAGAAGCTTATTTTTTACAACAATTTAGTGGTACGGAAGTAAAATAAAGTTCATGCTTTACTGCGAACTTAGTGTTGTTTTTCAAACCGCTCGCATCTGTACTTCAGAAAGAAGGAAAAGGGGAAGTCCAAGTGCCCTTTCCAATGGTCTTGCATTGTTGTGCTTTTGAAAGCTTCGACACAAAGCATGAAATAATACATCGACACACAACACGGAGGATGCGAAAACTGTTAACTGAAAATTTATCTGTATATATCTAACCCGGATATTTCAAGCTGTTGGCTATATAGAATGCAAAGATTCTCCGCTTGAAAATCTTGTGTATTAAAGTCAAGTCGCCTTGTATATTTCACTCCAGTTTCGCTGAACGTTTGATATATTGGAGCATAGTATTACCAGTATTGGCGGACACCAGAAAACCGGTGAATCATTTTAAGTCATCATCAGCATCATTATCATGAGCCTGCCTACACCCGTTGCAGGGCAAGGGCCTCTCCCATGTCTCTTCAATTAACCCTGTCCTTTGTCAGCTGCGGCCACTGTATCCGCGCAAACTTATTAATCTCATCCGCCCACCTAACCTTCTGCCGCCCCCTGCTACGCATACTTTCTCTTGGAATCCACTCCGTTACCCTTAAGGACCAGCGGTTATCTTGTCTTCGCATTACATGTCATTCCCAAGCCCATATCTTTCTCTTCATTTCGACTAGGATGTCACTAACCCACGTTCATTCCCTCATCCACTCAGCCTGCTTCTGGTCTCTTAACGTTGCACCTATAATTTTTCTTTCCATATCTCCTTGCGTTGTCCTTAACTTGAGCTGAACCTGTTTCGTTAGCCTCCACATTTCTGCCCCATAGGCGAGTACCGATAAGATACTTTGCTTTTCTGCATGTTAATTTTTAGACCCACCGTTCTGCTCTGCCTGTAACTCACTGGAAAAC
The DNA here is from genome assembly GCA_030143305.2 of Amblyomma americanum. Classification (NCBI taxonomy): domain Eukaryota; kingdom Metazoa; phylum Arthropoda; class Arachnida; order Ixodida; family Ixodidae; genus Amblyomma; species Amblyomma americanum. Next base: position 85,296 of record JARKHS020010767.1, read on the forward strand.
TAATTTTCAGAAATTAACTTTTTAGCTCTCCGAGTTAGGCACCTAATAACAATTAGAGATTTGTAGCTGGTCGTTAGTAATAGCCACATCAGTTTTTTATAATTTTGGAAATGCAATTATTCTTGGCGCTGTTGCTCAGCAAAATTGGGCATTTTGGCTAGTTACATGTACTGGACAGGTTGCTTTGCTTGCATGCTTTTCGAAAGCGAATAGATATTGGCACAATGTATCCGAATTTTGTCGAGCCACAGTGCCGAGAATAATCGCGTTATCAAAATTTAAAAAAAACTGTTAAGGCTAATACTAACGACCGGTTGCATCTATAAGTGCAACCAGTGGCCTAGCCTTGATAGTTAAAAAGTTAATTATCAGAAATTAGTTAACCAGCTTGCTACTTCAGACAATTCCCGACACTCTGCATGGTGTCCGCCAACACTGGCAACACTATGTCGGAGAAGTCATATTTTTACCTCAAAAAGCCTATTTTCGAAAATTACTTGAAGTCTTCCCAGAAACACCTGGTATATACACATTTTGTCATTTTCTGTTGTGTGTGTGTTCTCGTTTTGTATGTCTTTTTATATAACAGCAACTCCAGTCATCGCATTCACTGAGAGTGTGAATTAATTCCAAGTGCAAACAAAATTACTAAAACACAGAGTCAGGGCAACTTCTCTTTCATTGAACTGAAAACTGCACAATGATTTTCAGGCATATTTATCTCAACTAGAGCTTTTTTCTTTGCATTTATTTATTTATTCATTTATTTGTTTGTTTTTATTTATGTGGCCTTACAGGCGAGTTGTCCAGCACAGCGTTTAACGAAGCTTCTTAGGAGTCCAAAACGAATACTTAATCGTCCACCGTGACGTGATTTGTCCATCGCAACGTTCGGCATAATAATCATCATCAGCAGCAGCCTAACTACGTTCACTGCGCGACAAAAGCCCCCCCACCCCCCCTGTCCCCCCAATTAACCCTGTCCTCTGCCAGCTACTCAAACCTTATCTCCGCAAAATTTCTAATATCATTGCAGCATTGCTCACCTTTATTGCAAGATGCAAACGGCCGTGTTCTGCTGTGGAACAGTTCTGCAAATGGAAGCCACTAACAGATGATTTGCATTTCGTATGCAAATCATGCTAGTTGAAATCAAGAGGAAGAAATGGGCTTGGGCAGGGCATGCAATGCGAAGGCAAGACAACCACTGGTCCTTAAGGGTAATGGCGTGGATTCGAAGAGAAGGCAAGCGTAGCAGGGGTGGAAGAAAGTTGGGTGGGTGGACGAGATTAAGAAGTTTTCAGGAATACGGTAGCCGTAGCTGACAAAGGACTGGGTTAATTGGAGACACATGGCAGTGGCCTTTGCCCTACAGTGGGCATAGGCAGGCTGATGATGATGATGATGACGATGCGAACATGGAAGAGAGAGAAATTTGCTCTAGTGCACTAGGGTACCCTGTACAAATGTCGTTTTTTAAGCGCTTCCAAACTGTATTTACGTATTTGTGCGTAGAAAGTAGCAGCGCATTCTCATAACTTTTTACAGTGGATGCCTCAATTATTTTTCAGCACACCGAGAAAATTAAGAGCACATTGAGCTGAACGAGTCTAATAATTGGTAAGGAAATTCACAGGCGCACCCAGTAACATCATGTGTTGGCTATGTGATAGGATTAGAAGCTGTTGAGGCATTTCATCACTTCCCTAAAGCCAATCGGAATTATCCGATCTGATGACGTCACTTCACTCCAGCCAATGGGCGAATATAATAACAGTCACAATTTTTTCCGATAATGCCTTGAATGTTATCGCATTGATATGGTCATCGCTATTTGATTTTTGAAATGGTCATAATCACGCAAGCGCACCTAATATAGCTCAAAAGGAAATGTAGCCAATTAATCATTCGATAAACTTGTATTTCTCCATGTTTAGGTATTTAAAAGCCAGAGTGAAATGCGCGCAAAATATTTTGGCGTTTTCTTTATTTTTAAAGCCCAGTTCCCAAGCAAGCTGTGGTAGACCCACTGGTGGGGAAGTCTTTGAAAGTAGCTCTAATGCAGTCAGACTGAGCAAGGTTTAAACACAGTTCCGGGGGAATTTCAATGGTGGAGGGCTGTGAGAGACGCTGAGTGCGAGTCGCTATGCACGGCCCGCTATCACTTGCACCTGAGGCGCTATCGCTGCCTGAGGCCACATCGGCATGTCGCCGAAATCATTCACCCGCTGCTGTGAGCCCAGAAAGATAACACTCAAGGGAGACACCGCGATATGATGTCCACCTTTTCCAACTGCCCGCTTTTTTTCTTGTGCAGTGGACCCGACAGCGAGATCGGAGCAGCGCACACTGGGTAGCGTTTGCGGGCAGATCGCGGCGAAGACGGATCTGCCGGCACCCATGGCCAGCTCGACGAGGTTCATGGTGGTCCGCTTCTGGACGGACGAAACTGGCCGGCCCGATGTCACCGGCAAGGGATTTTCGGCGAGGGTCTACTCAGGTAGGAAAAAAGCACGGCCGTGGCATAGGATTTGGCAGCCACGAGTTCCGATAATGCCGGTGCCACTTAGCCTGTGGCTGAAACACAAGGTTGTGTTTCGCCGTCTGAAGCGGCAGTTCACCGCGTGCTTGAAGGATATCGGTTTGGGTATGGACACATGAGTGTCCATCCTTCTTCTCGGGGTATAGTGCTCACTGAAATTCTTTTGTGGCCAAGTGCACACCCGCCGCGGTGGCTCACTGGTTAGGGCGCTCGACTACTGATCCGGAGTTCCCGGGTTCGAACCCGACCGCGGCGGCTGCGTTTTTATGGAGGAAAAACGCTAAGGCGCCCGTGTGCTGTGCGATGTCAGTGCACGTTAAAGATCCCCAGGTGGTCGAAATTATTCCGGAGCCCTCCACTACGGCACCTCCTTCCTCCCCTTCTTCTTTCACTCCCTCTCTTTATCCCTTCCCTTACGGCGCGGTTCAGGTGTCCAACGATATATGAGACAGATACTGCGCCATTTCCTTTCCCCCAAAACCAATTATTAAGTGCAGATATTCTGTCACTGTGCTCGCAGAGGCAGCCTTAACTACTTGCTCTTACGCTACCGGAAATCATCAGAAGAATGGCCTCCAAAGGAAGCCTTGCCTTTATGTTGATTCAGATACGATGCGTATTTAAGACTACTGCACTGTCTCCCATTGGGGAAAAATTTTTGATTGCTGCCTACTGGGTGACCTCTGTAGTAACGCGTCTCGAATGTGCTAGACGAGGCGGAAGCAACGACGGAGGTGTTTACAAACCGCCATTCGCATAGGCGACGACAGTTAGCGATGACGCTAGGTACGACCATGAATTCCTGCCCTGTAAGAAGCCTTTACGCGCACTAGTCCCTTGGTTAGTACAAAAATCTGTCATGCTGCTGTGGACCCTAGGACCTCTTTCCCTATTCCTTCTTTCACTCTCTCCTTTATGTCTTCCTCTGGGTGCGATTGAGCTGTCCACAAAGAACTGATACAGTTGCTATGCTTTTCCTTTGCTCAAAACCGTTTTTATATATATAGACCAGACACCACTTCCGCGATTAGATAGGCGCTTCTGTGCTGTGTGAAGTCAGTGCACGTTAAAGATGCCCAGGTGGTCGGAATTATTCCGGAGACCTCCACTATGGCGCCTCTTTCTCTCTTTCTTTATTATTTCAGAAGAGGAATGTACACGGGCCTGTCGACTGTCTCCAGCTGTGCACAGTCCCTGCTGCTTGCAGACGGACGGGGGTTGAAAAAGATCAGAGAAACTATCGAAACATGCACGTCTCATCCTTAACTTGGGGAAGGCGTGGAGAGTTTTTACTTGGCGATATAGGGCGCGTAGTTTCTCCTAGTAGTCGAGCTATTCGCCACCAATATAGAAGACTGGTTCTAATGAAGAAAGCATTGAAATTTTTGCGTATAAAGACCGCTAAATTTAACTAACTTCAAAAAACCTTAGCGGAATCGTTCTTGTCTCTGCTTCAGCATTCAGAGCTCACATTTTCTGTCGTTCTCTTTTTAGTAGCGTGTCGTGCCTTCCTTTCTAGTGTCCTCCACTGTAGCGCAATAATTCATTTTATCATCTGCCCAGAGAACGAAAATGCGAAAAATCACAGGCCACGGGTTCTCATCGCTTACCACGAAGCCAGGAAAGGAGAGGGGGAGGGGGTGAAACTTCCTATACCTCCGAGTGGCCATGAATTACAGACGCTAGCGCTCCGCCACGGCAGCTGTGTGGTTATGGCGCTGAGCTACTGAGACGCGGGTTCTATTTCGTCCGCGGCGGTTGAATTTCGATGGAGAAAAAATTGTAGATGCTTGCATACTGCGCGATATCAGTGCACGTTAAAGAACGCCAGGTGGTCTAAATATCCGGAAAGCTTTGTAGCGGGTTAGTTGGTCGTGCATACTGAGACTGGGGAGCGCTACAATCAAGATAAGCGGACAACACCACATTGCGCTCGTGTCTCGTGGTGTCCTTATATGGTGTTGTCTCCTTGTCTTGATTGTAGCGCTCCCCAGTCTCTAAATATCCGGAGCCCTGCACTACGCCGCCCCTCATAGCCAAAGCCGCTTTGGGACGTTAAACCCCCCTAAACCTAAAACGCTAACGCCAATTCCTCCTTCAGTTACCTTCATAGCGGATGGCGGACCAGTTATGGCTTCAGTGCAGGTTTCTTGAATTAGCCGGGGCAGAAGTTGCTCGTGCTTTTGTCCCTGACGAAGCATTGTCGTCACTAAGCAGATACTAGGATGAATGCCATTGAATTCGCGCTATGGGTTCACTGGTGCAGGGTGAGAAGCTTCCATTGCCTGCCATTATCTGAATTAATCTGACTCAATCCTTCCGCGCATGCGGCGCAGTGTGCGGTGGCAACATCACCGAGGCGTCGGGAGTGCTTCAGGACAGCGACGTCCTAGACGCGGAAGTGCTCTGTCGCTGGCGGGTCAGCTCCGACCGAAGAATGCCGCTCAAGATCACCATCGAGAGCATCAACCTACCGTCGGATGGAGGAGCCTGCCGGGATACATTCATACAGGTCTGACAACCGACCGGAAAGGGCATTTAACTGCGCCCGATGGGGGACGAATGCGTATTTCATGAGTTTAACGACCGGCCAGCAATACTGCTGAGCCTCGTGTAAAGGAGTGTCTACGTATTCACGATCCAACAGCCGGTAAAGCTAATGAACCTAGACTACAGACCTGAGCGCCTGAAAAAGTATTGAAAAATTTGGGGAAAAGTTTTCTTCGTTTTTTTTTTCATTGCCCACTAGAAGAAAAAAAGCGCCAAAATTTCCAGAGTTTTCTGCACAGTATAACCTCACTACGCACTGTAAAAGTTGGTCTAAATTGGCGCTTGGGTTGCTTGGGCCTTCCAAGCATCCGGAGCCGTCCACAAGGTGGCAGGGTCTATGTAGCAACCAAACCCTGACGTCACTTGCATGTCAGGTACTCTAAATTTCCGCCTCGTCTCTGTCATGTGAAAAAAAAATTGGAGGGGACACTCAAGCTCCGCCTTGAGGGTATGACGCGACAGCGTAATGGGTTAATTCCCATTTATACAGAAGGTCATTCTTTACGTTCATAGATCCGTACATTCGATTCCCTACCTAGACCAACTTGGTACTCTTTTTTATTTATTAATCCTTCCGGGGTTTTTCGCTCACGGCCAACGCCTTCGACGCCGCGTGAACCTGATGCTGCTGATGCCACATACGGTGAAACGGACGCGCGGAGCGCCAAACCACGTAGAAACGGAGTTGCGCTTCTTTCCTGTCATCTCTACCCCTTTTTTCTGTGAACGTCTTTTTAGCGCACAGCCTCTCAGAATTGTATCTATACCAACTAGCCTATCAGAAAGCCTTATTAAACCCCGTAGAAGCGCTGAAAGGTGCCTTGCCAAAACGCACCGGACTCAAGCTGCTGTCGTAGTTGCAGGCGCAGTCGTCGGCACATCGTTCTCGACAGACCCGATGCCACGAATGCCAGCATAGCTTCCGCGCCAAACGAACGGGCAGCAAGCCGCAAGCTTCGTGGTGAAACAGTAGCTTGGTTTGGGCTAGTTGGTAACAGTTCTTAGAAAACATAGCGCAAAAAGGACACGGACGACACAGAAGTGGACAGGACAGGCGCTAACTTGCAACTTTATATTTCGAAAAGCCACCACGTCTAATATATAGGAGCCGATCACCACCATCAAGCGATGAGCATGCGCTCAAGAATCGCTGCTGGTTCCCGCGCCGTTCTGAAAGGCTATTTCCCCGCTTTCACATATTGTTTCTCGGAGCACTGAGAGCAACTGTCCATGAGGTACTGAATAATAAAGGTCTTCTATGTCTATTGAAAAACCATTCACGTCGCAATAGCCTTTCAGAACGGCGCGGGAACCAGCAGCGATTCTTTCCTGTCCTTGCTGGAATTCTACCTTGCGTCCACAGCTATCTTTTCAGAAGGACATTTCTATATTCAAAAAAGAGGCATTTGTATAGGTTCCTCTGTTGCGCCTGTGTTATGTGACCTATTTTTATCCGCGATTGACAAACGCATTCAAGCTAATCTTTCTGACCTTCCTGTTTTAAAAGTGTTCAGATACGTTGATGATTTCCTTATTATTTTTAGAAAATGTAATGGAAGAAAATGCGATGTTGACAAGGAAGTGTTGAGAATTTTTTCGGAGCACGGTACCGGGTTAAATTTTACGTGGGAAGCACCTACAGATGGCCGCATTCAGTTCTTAGATATTGAATTAGATTTCACCAACCGTAATATCTGCTGGATGTACCATCCACGAACCAAAAAACGTCTGTTACGCTTTGACAGCGCGCACTCTAAAGTTGTTAAGCGGGGTATCGTGTCTTCATGTCTCCACGGAGCAGCTACAAAATCCTGCACGCACCGTATGGCCGCCAGCATCCATGAGCAATTCAGGCGCCTGCAGGAGGCTGGATTCCCCGAAGCCCTTCTACTGGCAGTGTGTGAAAGCCTTCTGCAAAAGCTGAAAGCCCCCAACGTTTCTTGTAGTGAGCAGGGGAGTGAAGAGATAAAAGGCAAGACTCCTGTCCAGGTAATACCATATTATCATAGGTTTTCGCATAATTTCAAGAAGCTGGCAGCGCGTTATAATGTACAAGTAGTTTTCTCTGCCCCATGTAAGCTTTCCAAGGTATGCACTAAGAAAATGGAAAAACGAGATGACTGCACGACGAAACATCAAACAAAGTTTACGGAATGTAAAGCGAACGTTGTGTACAGAATTCCTATCAGTTGCGGGCGTCATTACATTGGGCAGACAGGAAGATGCTTTAATGACAGGGCCAGAGAACATAGATTATGCGTACGCAACAAATCAGGAAGTAACCTGGCCGACCATTGCAAAGCATGTGACACAGAACAAAAGAGTGGATGCTATCCAAAAATAGATAAAACAGAATTCTTAACATCAGCTAAAGGAAAAACGGAGCGTGAAGTCATGGAGGCGTATTTTATAAGAAAAGCTGGGAAAAAGTGCGTCAGCGCACCTTCTATTCAATTACTGGACAGTGAAGTCGAATTCCTTGATGGCTATCTGTAGGTGTGAACCATGTGTCAAAAAATATTTATGGTGTTGTGAACTGGAACGGTTCCGCTTCTCCTTTGGGTTTTTCCTGCTGCTTCTATTCCTTGGCATATTATTGACTTTTACTTCAGTTGTTATTTCCTTTCTCATATTTGCCCCCCCCCCCCCCATCGTTGTTTTAGCGTGGAGCCCTCTACACTCGTGTTTTTATACTTCTAGTTTTATCCTTTTTCTGTTTAGGTCCTTCTGTATTTTTCATATACATATATTTTCATTGTTTCCTTGTTTCAAACTTTTTCAAAAATTTTTTTTTTCATTTGATTATGTATAGTATCACAGCCCTTATCTGTTTTTGGCCTAAATTTCTGCTATCTTTTACTTCCATTGCCATGACCCATCAATGTTGTTTCCCCATTGTCATTCTGTCTTTCTTCACCACGTTCTTGTCTCAGTGTGGAGCCTTGTACACTCCCCTCATCTTTTAGTCGATCTGTTTATCTCCCTTTTTGCCGCGTTATCTGTTTGGTTCTTAACATTGACAAGCTTGTAAAGCGCTTTTTGCAGTAAGTTTCGGTACACGATGTCTCTTTCTTTCAGTGTTCCCCCGGCACCGTGCTTTCATTTTGTTATTTCATCGTAATTTTTTGCTTATTTTCACACGCTGTAATCCTGATTGTGCTCTTCTTTGCGCATGCTCATCGCTTGATGGTGGTGATCGGCTCCTATATATTAGACGTGGTGGCTTTTCGAAATATAAAGTTGCAAGTTAGCGCCTGTCCTGTCCACTTCTGTGTCGTCCGTGTCCTTTTTGCGCTATGTTTTCTAAGAATTCGTGGTGAACGCGCCTTGGATATGAGCCGCGTTGTTCGTCGCTCACCGCGTGATTCCTGCGTCCCAGCACGGCCCCACTGCGCCCGACCGAGACGAGCAGGAGGCGCTAGTGTTCCTGTATAGGCGCCCTGATATACAGGAACACTAGGAGGCACTGTCGTCTCGCGCTATCTGTTGGGGCAGAGGCGTACATTGCGAGTAGGAGGAGGGAGTGGTTTTAGTGGGCGCCGCCTGATGGCGCTACGTGCGCGCCAAGCGAAGAGGCAAAGTAGCGGAAACGTACTTTGCTACTCGCTTAACTGCGACTTCTGTGATTTCCGTGACCATAATTACTAATATACACCCCAGTACATGTCTCTGAAGCACCCTTCTAAGACAACACTGTATTCACTAGACGCGCCTTTGTTCATTCCAAACCATCGAGCTGGCATGTCGGAGTGGTTAGCTTGCTCGTCTCGCACTCCGGAGGCCCTGGGTCGATTCCCCAACTCGACCAATTTCCTACTTCGTTTATTTATTAATTCTTCTGCGGTTCTTCGCTCACGGCCAACGCCGCCGACGACGACACCAGCTTTTCTGCGACACGGGGCCCTTAACGCTATCATGTTAAAACTGGTCAAAGTTCCGTGATGTGCATACGAAGCTGGCCAACTGCCTTGTCGGAAAGCCTGTGCAGAAACTTGAGTGCGTGCACTCGAACCTCAACGTGGAAAAAGACGTTCCAGCAAGCATTTTTCTACCCAGCAGTGGCGATTCAGACTGACGCAATGCTTTGCGTCGATTGAGCAATATTGTAATCATCTTTTTCTGCAAAGGCTTTGCAAGATTTTTGCATTCGTGTAAAAATATAAATATTTACCTGTTCTTGAGTTATAAAGTAAATGTGCTGAATGAAATACGATCTCGTTTGATTTTAAAATTTGGTATTTCTGAAAAAACTCAGATTTTTTTCGACCTTTCAAATTTTCTTGAAATTGTACACCTCTAACCTATAATAGAGGAGCAATTGCACATTTCACGAGTGTGTACATACATTGTACCTTTTTTATGAATGGTCGGCAGTAGTAGTACGTCTAGTCTAAAAGAGTGACTGGGTACTTCAATGCCTATTGGGAGGCACCACTAATGAAGTTAGAATGAACAAGCGGTCGCATTTTTCATAAATGTGGTGAACCTCAGCTTAACGGCCTTCCGCAGTACAAGTCATACCGAAAAACTCTGTACAAAAGTATTTTTCAGCGGGAAACTGTTTTTGAACACAATTTTTTCATATAACGTAAGATTTCAGTATGCCAGTATCCGCCGACCACCCAACGGCAGTCTTGAATTTTTTTTTTGCTATTAGCATTTTTGCTATCGTCAAAAGCGTTCCCCATTGGTTTTCTATGGCAGTCAGTCTCAACTGCTCGATACGATCGATGGAAACACGTTAAAAGAAAAATTTTGTTACACCTCAGAAGAATGGACCGTTACCTTCAATATTTCTATAAAAGTATATATCTCACAATTTTTTCAATACTGGAAATCTTTGCCCGAGAATGTTGGACACGTGAACCTAGCCTAAAGGTGCGATTGCACATTTCACGAGTCTGCCACACCTCAGTTCAGCAACCAGCCGGTAGTGCTGTCGAGCGTAGTCTAAAGGAGCGATTGTGTACTAAACCAGTCTACTGTGTGTCAGTTCGACGATCCTATAGCAGTACTGTCCAACGTAATCTGAAGGCCCAAATGCATATTTTAAGTGTGTACTGCACCATAGGCGGACATCCGGATGGAAGTAATGTTAGACCTAGTGTAGTGGAGGAGAAACTGTATTTTTCATGAGTGTACTGAACCTCGTTTTGACAACTAGTTGGCAATACTACTGAACCTCCTAAGGAGCGACTGCATATTTCAGACCTGCATCACACGTGAGTATGACAATTGCCAAAAGTTCCTTCGCCCCTCTTCCACAAAAAAACAGTTACATGTTTAACGAGTGTATAATACCTCACTCATCCCGTCCAGACCAATATTCTGACGTGTAATCAGAGATTGCCTATTTTGCTCACGAATGTACACGTAGCGCTTGCAGCTAACAGAGGTACTGAGCTACAACCTAGGAAAGTCGCGAAGCGCCAGCTCTCCTAGCCGTCACCTTCCTGTCTAACTGGAGACAGCGCAAGCACCAATTACCCTGTAGTATCCTAGAGAGCGTGAAATGCTTAGTTTTGGCAGTCAACTGCTATTACCCGAATTCTTTACACTAGTTTGAACCTGACACTGTTTCCTTAGTTCGGGCATCCTTGGTCATCGAATATAGTCAACGAAACTGGCGGATTCCATGAAAGCAAGGCAGAAACCTAGAGCACAGTTTGGAGGTGCTAATGGTTACATGTGTAGGGCTTATGTAGCCTACGGGCACTTGTCTTAACAGCCGTGTATTACATATTTATGTGTGCATAAAATAGGAAGCTTGAAGATCAAAGAAGTGTGGCTACCTCTTGTTAAGAGCAAATCAATTACAAACTTTAAACTCATTAAATTATTTCACTTATTTTCATGCTTTTCACGTTAATATGTACCATTTAATAGTTCGTCAATTGATCGTATACACAGATATTAATGATATCTTAAATGTGCGCAGTATACTGAATATTTGTTCGAACTCGGGATCTGGTAGTAAATCAAACAGGCAGAAACAAACAAGAAAGGTCATCCGTGCGTTGGAACGTCTGCCATTGTAGTGTTCAGTGCTCACCTACGAGGCCTTGTCTCCCTGGCAGGTGTTGAACGGAGGGCAGCGCGACTCTCCCCCTCTGGGCCAGGGCAAGTTCTGCGGCAGCTCGTCCAGGCAGCAGGAACTACCGAAAACCTCCTCACCCACAGCGTATATCGTCTACCGTCGCAACAGCTTTCAGAAGGGGGTACGTCCTTCTTCGCCACTTGCTAAAGTGAAGAACTAAAAAATTGGCGGTGGTTTAGCTCTACTTAAACCTGGAGTGACGCGATAGCTACAGCTGACCGAGTGGAACTTGCTCAGTTGAATCGCAGTCTTTCGCCGCTTTCATTTTTCTGAGCGTTCCATCTTCATCTTCGGCCCAGTTGGCACGGCGCATGCGCACAGCTGTTGCAATTTGGTTTCGCCAACGCGCCGGCAGCAGCAACTGCTCCGCTCCACATGACCAACCACGTGGCTGGCCACCGCCACGTGGTTGGTCACGTGGTGCGGAGCAGCTGCCAGCGGCGCGGCGCAGTGGCTGGCCACGTGTTTGGTCATGTGGTGCGGAGCAGCTGCTGCTGCCGGCGGCGCGGCGCGTTGGCGAAACCAAACTGCAACAGCTGTACGCATGCGCCGTGTCAAGTGGGACGAAGATGAAGAAGGAACGCTCTCCTTTGGCTCAAGCGCTTAGGGATATGCCTTGAAATCTGTGTGCGATTTTATTCACGGATATATAATTGCATCAGGTAGATTCTTATGCTAAAACATGAATTCACAGCTTGTTCATTTCTGTTATTTTAATCACCTTTTTTAATCCAAATTCGAGTCTTCACAAAATTATCCAGTTTCTCCACTCCTTACCCATGTGTGCATTTGTATCAGCACTGCACCCTGGCCAATCCCCCGCCGTGGGTACGAGCCATTCAGCCTGAGGGCATCAACATCTACATCATTAATGGAGCAGCAAAAGACTGACTTTGCAGTTCAACTAAGCGAGTTTCACTCGGCCAGCTGTAGCTATCGCGTCACTCCAGGTTTCACCAGAGCTAAACCACTGCCAATTTTTTTAATCCTGATTTTAGTAGGCCTAACTCTTACATCTTATACATCTGATCAGCTACGTGTCTGAGCCTCTTGTCCTGCACTTATGCATAAGAGTCCCGCCACCGGAAGTATGCGCGTTCAAGCATCAAACCGCTTAGACAGCCGCCGTCGTAAAACTGCCTCATAAAGTAGGCAATATTTTTTTAATGCGGAAACATTTTATGCCTCATCAGGAACGAAACCCGGCGGCGTTGACCGAGAAAAATAGTACCAAAACCTCATGACGTCACCATGGTCTCATATTCCGTCAAAGTAGACCACAAGACAGTAATGGGTCATCATAGTCAATAAATCAAATGCATTAGGCGGGACAGTACTAGTTAGTGATAGGGATGGTTAGTGTAGTGATGGTTAGTAATAGTGATAGTGGTAGGTTTTGAATGATTAAACATGTTACTAAATATTGATGAGGGTCATTAATGACAATGCCAATAATAAAGGTATTTATTATAAAGGCCTTTAGGCAATCGGTCTTTAGGATGAAGGCCTCCGAAGTAAATGTCTTCAAGGTAAAGATCTTTAGTTCAAATGTGAAAGGCCTTCACCTGAAAGGTATTTACGCTGAAAGAATTGAGGGTAAATGCCTTCTGTATAAGGGCCTATAAGTCAAAGGCTTTTATGGTAAAGACCTTTGTGGTAAAGGCCTTAGGTCAAACGCATTTATAGTTAAGGCCTTAAGATTTAAAAATGCTTTCGCATTCACAGCACGTAAGGACCTTAAGTACCACCGTAACATTTTTAACTTTATATTATTTAGCAGCTAATGTGCCAGCCAGTTCCTGATGCGAACAATGCCCGAAGGTTTTGGTGAGAAAGATGCTCCCTTTATCGTTTTTTTTTTCTTTCTAAGGCTGAAGCGGCAAGGGAATTGGAGGCCGCTAAGGTGCCGTGCCGAGAAATATATCAGGACGCAATAATTGCCGCACTGGCGTATTGGGCTTATTTATTTATTAAACGGCAATGAACGGCCTTCAAAAGCAAGTATGTGTAGCAAAAAATTCAGGGGGGCGCTTTGTTGCCCTAAAGTGCGGTGAGGCGAAAGACTTTAGCGCAGCGTTCCGGCTTGTGTCACTGATGTGTGGTTAAGATGTTGATTAAGTACACAATTGTTTCTGAGTCTTAAATGCTGGAGACACTGGAGAGCATTAGGGAGGCATCCGTCTGATTCGACGCCTTTCCGCAAACACTCTCCAGCGTCCTAGACAAGGAGAGCTTCGTATGTGTTGGCGGGGAGTAGCGTAGTCGTTAGCACGCTCGGCTGCGGAACGGAAGGTTGGTGGTTCGAATCCCACCGTGCGCATAGATTTTGTTTCTTATTGAGTTGCTGGATGTAACGGACGCTGGACAGATCTATAGCCGTGAGTATGAGCCACTAAAGGCTTTCGCCTTAAATGTATATCTGTGCGTGGCAGTATCGACACTGCGCTCTCATTCATTCATTGTTTATTTTACAGAGCACACATGTAATTAAACAATTAACCTACGCTCGCCTTACCAGCGCATAATTATGCAACATTTGCGACAATTATTTCGAATGGTTATCGCCTTCGCCATTTCTGGCCATTTGCGCTATCAGCTTTGTCCACTTAGGCAACTTGTATTACCTGACCTCCAGTATGACGCCTATATTTCTTTTAAGGTGAAAGCCATTAATGGTTCATACTCGCGGCCATGGATCTGTCCGGCGTCCATTACATCCAGCAACTCGATAAAAAAAAACCTTTGTGCAAGGTGAGATTCCAACCACCATCCTTCCGTTCCGCAGCCCAGCGTGCCAATGACTACGCTACTTCCTGCCAATGCATGTGTAATTCTCCTTGTCTAGGACGCTGGAGAGTGTTTGCAGAATTGCGTCGTATGAGGCGGATGCCTCCCAAACGCCCTCCAGTGTCTCCATCATTAAAGATCAACAAACAACTGTGCACTTAATCAGCATCTTAACCACACATCACTGACACAAGCAGCAACACCGCGCTAAAGGCTTCCGCCCCACAGCACTTTAGGTAGACAAAGTGTCCCCCTGAATTATTTTCATAAATTTTTTCCTTGCCATCAGTTTGTTGCCGTCGTAAAGGGGATGAGCTACTATCCTCAAATGCACTGCATTTTCTGACGATCGCAGCAATTCCGCATACGCTGGGAGGAGTCAGGCATTGACTGCGGCGGCCCGGTCCAGCTGAGCAGGGAGCGAAAGAGCCGCGAGGTGACGTCACCGGGCTACCCACACGGGGGGCCCGCGCACGCTGTCACGTGCGACTGGACCGTCCGCGGACCGCCCAGGTCTCGCATCAGGGTCGACTTTCCCGACGCCTTCCACATGCGCCACAGGTGAGCGAACCGCAACTGCGGCGATTCCGCCTTCGTCACGAAGCATTCGAATGGGCACGCCGTGTAGCGTTTTCTCTTCAAGGCCGTTTACATTTCTGCAGCCGAAACTGTAGCAGAATTAGACATTTACGTCTTCGTGGGAAAACGGGAAGGCCCTTTATTTTCGTGAAACAAGGATAAAAGTGTGTACCATGTGCTTCCATATGCGCATATACTGTCCTTTCACGAGGTGCACTTTGATAGTACGAAACCTGGCTACTGTCTACGTACGACATGCAGCAACATATGTCGTACTCATATGATCATAACTGTACCCTCTCGTGAATTGTTGCTGCAAGGAAGGCTAAACCTTTTAACACGAAAGGCGGAGTATGAACAGCAGAGCATGAACAGCGAAGACACAATAACTAAGTTTAAAAAGAAAGTGCAGGGTTCTTATAGGGTCTTATGCAACGACTTAGGTAGTCAAGACCCTATTCAATGTTTACGCACACACCGATTTTGGCTCACGGAAAGATACAAAGAGAATGTCGTTGAGACGCCACTGCGTGATTTCAGCCTTTAATATCAACAAGACGATGTTTTTGTCTACGCCTCTCGCTCAACAGTAGCGCCTTCTCTTACAGCTTTCAAACTTTCAAGTTTTTCAGCCTCTTCACTACATTTGAACCGCTGCTACTTCCTACCACCTCTCTCTTCTCGTGGTGTCTACGGCGTCCACATAACTGACCACGACAGTCTCATTTTGTACGTGTACGCACTGCGTGTCATGCCCAATTCCCCGTTTCCTACTTTTTCGAATTAGAATATCATCAGCTGGCGTACGTGCTGTGAGCTAAAGCTAAGCCTATCCCTTAACATTAAGCCAGAAGCTTCCTTCCAGTGCACTAATAAAGACCTGCCCACGGGTCGTATACGACGACGAAAAATTTGGCCGCGGTTGCAATACCTCAGCATCAACGTCGTTTCGTGTTGCATCTTTGCAGCTGCCACGAACTAGGGCAATGATCGTCGCAGCGACTACGTCGAAGTCTTCGACGGCGGCACCGCGAATGCCCCGTCGCTGGGCGTCTTCTGCGGCTTGGACAGGGGTGACAGCCTGGTGAGCTCCGGGAACCTCATCGCTCTGCGCTACGTACAGACTAAGCCTGCAGAGGATTTGCTGGGATTCAGGGCCACCGTCACGCTGGGTAGGTTGATAGGCGTTCTCTTTCTAGCGCGATGACTATAATCAACTTTACTAACTGATCCCATCGTCATCACAGTCTAACTACGTTTACCGCGGGACAAAGGCCTCTACCAATGACCCCCCAATTTACCCTCTCCGAGGACAGCTGCGATGGCCTTATCTTCGCTAACATCCAAATCTCGTACACCTACCCTGACTGTCTGCCACCTCCTCCTATGTTTGCCTTCTGTTCGATTCCACTCCGTTACTCTAAGAGACCATCCGTAATCTTCAGAAGAGCGGTAATGGAATGGTTTACAATTGGCAGTGAAGAACTGAAAGCGGTAAGGAAATGCATATACTTAGGGCAAGCAGTGACCACAGATCCGTGCCATGAGAATGAACATAGAGAACTGGGTGGAGTAGAGTGGAGTGGAGTGCAATTTTTGGCGGGTACTCTCAGGTCATCGATAGCAGGGCACCAGTAGCTCTCAAAATGAAAATAATAGCTACATCTTGCCACTACTGACCTATGGGGCGGAAGCGTGGGCAGAGCTAACAAAAGGGCAGAAATTCAACTGAGGATAGCGCAACAAGCTATGGAATGAGAAATGATAGGGGGTAACTTTAAGAGTCAGGAAGAGAGCTGAGTGGATCAGGAAAAAAAAACACCAGTAAATGATATCTTAGCTGAAATCAAGAAAAGAAATTGGCTTAAGCAGGAAATTTATGCGAAATGAAGATAGCTAGACCCAGTCGAACCCTTATTAAATATTATTAATTAAATTAAATATACCAACAGCAATTCTTAGCGGTATAACGGCCGGCAATAATGGCTTCTAAAAGAATTAAGGCCCTCCCTTAGCTTGCTTGCAAATGGATATCACTTTAAGGGGCTTAAAGTTGGCTTTGATCATGTCTGCATGTAATACAATAACTTTAATAAGACACATTTATACCACCCCGCCATCCTCCTGAGCTTTTCCTTGTTAATAAAATGCCGAAATTCAGGAAACCGTCTATTGTATTACTGAGAGCAGCCTGAATGCATCGCATGGCAAGTCATACTTTTCGGCTTGACGTGCCTCGAGCATGTTTGCTTAATCAGCAGTCCCGGTAGCTAGGCGTCGATGAAGAAGTTCAGCCAAGCAGTCCGCGCGCAGTTCCTATATACTGCCCAAGATTCGATCGCTCATCAACGATTTTACAGTGACGCCACGGGTGACCTCATGGTTGTTTGAGAGCACAGGAAATACAAAGTGTTTTTATAGTGGATAAAGAAAAAGTGCCTGAACGCGCATGAAACGCAATGAACGTGATGTACATGGGTTGAGCATCGCCTTTTGAATGCAAATAAAGAACGTGCGAAATTCACTTCAGTGCCCTGAGCAGCTCAGTAAGCGGCTTGTAAGGGACTGTGTAAGCCCTTGTGCAAACGACCCTGTTAATGGTTCTCTACGCAGCCGTATATGTAATCAAAGCGGCACTGTGACTCCGTAATAGACCTTGCATGAGGCCTATAAGTGCGTTTGTAAGCGTAAAATGGCACTTAACCGGGCTAGCTGATGCTACTCCATTTGGGTATAGGCCAGCTTAAACGACGGGACACCGACAACGTAGACAAAACGACGGGACACATGCGATGATGTATCCTATCTCCTTGTCTGTGTGGTCGGCGTCTCATTGTTCTCCGAGCCACCTTGCAAGCAGCCCTGTAAGTGTACTTTTAATCGCCCCTGAGTGTGGCCCTATAAACGCTTCTTTAAGCGGCTCTGTAAAGGGCCTCAAAAGTGAACCTGTAATCCGCCCTATGCGGGCTTGTTAGCGGTCCTATTTGTGACCCTGTAATAGGCCCTGCAATGCGCCCAGTTAGCCTTGTTGGAGGTTCTTCAAATTCCTCGCTAGGCGGCCCTGTCAGCACTTGCCTAATCAGCCCTGTAAGTGGCCCTGTAATATTGTCACGTTTGCGTTAAGCGGCCGAGACTCAGAACCAGCGTAGCCCTGGACGAGCGCTTCTCCAACACTTCGTTCTCATCTTCTCGATAGGCGCGTTCATCTGCACAAGCGCTGGCGTCATTAGCCCCCTCCTTCGAAAGCATCGACCCGATGCTGAAAAGAAAGCCGGGGAGTTACGGTGTTCTTGCGTAGTAGGGCTTTAGGCGAACCACGCGGACCACCTCGGCCCGGTGGTGGCGTCGAGATTGTTGAGTCTCATGAGGGGCGACTTCATAATTCAGGCTCCAAGGCGTCGCACAATTCGGTAAGGATCGAAGAAGTGGCGCAAGAGCTTTTCACCCAGTCCGCGTCGTCGGATAAGAGACCAAACCCAGACAAGGTCACCCGGGTGGCATTCCACATGCCACCTTCATAGGTTGTAGCGTTGCGCGTCCTGGCCCTGTTGGTCCTGAATTCGAACCCGTGCAGCTTCGGCGCGTTGTAAGAAAGACGCATCGTCGTCATTCGGATGGTCGTCGACATGAGGCAGCAAGGCATCGAGTGTTGTCGTCGTTATACGTCCTTTAACTAGGCCAAACGGTGTCATGTTGGTCGTTTTCTGCACGGCTGTATTGTATGCGAACGTGACGTATAGGGTAGGACGTCGTCCCAGGTTTTATGTTCCACGTCCACGTACATTGAAAGCATGTCCACAAGCGTCTTGTTTAGACATTCCGTCAGTCCGTTAGTTTGGGGATGATAAGAAGTCGTCCTACGGTGACTGGTGTGGCTAAAAATTAGAATATGGTGCAGCAGCTCAGAGACAAAGGCAGCCCCTCTGTCCGTAATCAAAACTTGTGGTGCACCATGACGTAAGACGATTTGATGAAGAAATAACTGGACGACTTTGATGGCGGTGCTACTTTGAAGAGATACTGTCTCCGCATAACGTGTGAGATAATCAGTGGCTACTATTATCCACCTTTTCCGGAGCCTGATGTAGGAAAGGGCGCGAACAAGTCCATGCCGACTTGTTGAAACGCTAACGAAGGCGGCTCAATGGGCTTGAGGAATCCGACTGGCTTCACGGGCGGGACTTTGCGGCGCTGGCAATCCCGGCAAGTGCGGACGTAATGCGCAACGTCAGGACCCAGGCGAAACCAGTCGTACTTTTCTTGAATCCTAGCTTGTGCTCTAGTAACACCAAGGTGGCCGGATGCTGGTTCGTCATGGCAGGCGTGAAGAATTTCGTCGCGTAGATTCACAGGGACGACCAGCAAGTATTGCCTACTGGTGGCGACGAAATTCTTCTTGAAGAGAACACCGTTTCGAATGCAGAGAGACGACAAAGCTCGCCTGAAGGCTTTAGGAACTCTCCTGCTGGCACCTTCAAGATAACGAATGATGTCGCGGAAGTATGGGTCGGCGCGTTGATGCTCGGCGAAATTGTTTGCATGTATTGCATTCAAGAAGCCTTAATCGTCGTCAGCAGCGTCGTCCGAAGCTGCTTGCACGGGAGCACGAAATAAGCAGTCGGCGTCTGCGTGTGTGTGACCGGATTTGTAAATGACGGTGATGTTGAACTCTCGGAGTCGAAGGTTCCATCGTGCGAGGCGCCCGGAGGGCTCCTTGAGGTTGGTAAGCCAGCATAGTGCATAATGATCGGTCACTACTTTGAAAGAGCGGCCATAAAGGTATGGTCTGAACTTCGAAACTGCCGACACGATGGCGAGGCATTCTTTTTCAGAGGCAGAGTTGTTGGCTTCTGTCTTCGATAGTGCGCGGCTCGCATAGGCGATGACACGTGGTTGGTCCCGCCGAACTTGAACTAGGACAGCGCCCAAACCAGCGTTGCTCGCGTCGGTGTGGACCCTTGTGTCTGCAAGTTCATCAAAGTGCGCCAGCACAGGGGGTGACTGCAGGCGACGTTGAAGCTCTTGAAACGCCATCTGCTGTGATGGTTCCCACTTGAACGGTACATGCGCCTTTGTCAGATCAGTAAGGGGTGCGGCAATTTTAGAGTAATTCTCCACGAAGTGGCGGAAATACGCGCATAGTCTGAGGAATCGACGAACTTCCTTCTGATCACGTGGCGGTGGAAAATTAGCAATGGAGGATGTTTTCTCGGGATCTGGAAGGACTTCTTCGTAGCTCCCGACATGGCATAAAAACTTCAACTCTTCATATGCAAAATGGCATTTTTCAGCTTTTAGAGTAAGGCCTGACGACGTTATTGCCTGCAATACGGCCTCGAGGTGACGCAGGGGCTCCTTGAAAGACGGGACAAAAACGATGATGTCGTCCAGGTCGACCAGACAAGTTTTCCACTTCAAATCCGCATGAACGTTATCCATGAGCCTTTGGAATGTCGCGGGTGCCGAACAAAGACCAAATGGCATCACCTGAAACACGTACAGGCCGTCGAGAGTGATGAACGTTGTTTTTTCGTGGTCCCTCTCGTCTACATCAATTTGCCAATATCCAGAATTCAGGTCCATGGAGGACAAATATCTGGTGTTGCATAAGCGATCGAAGGCGTCTTCAATTCTGGGTAGCGGGTACACATCTTTTTTAGTGATGTTGTTTAACCGATGGCAGTCAACACAGAATCGTAAGGTGCCATCGTTCTTCTTCACAAGCACGACAGGTGCCGCCCAGCGGCTCCTAGAAGGTTGAATGACGTTGTCGGCGAGAATTTCTTTCATTTGTGTGCTGATAGACTCACGTTCTTTAGTGGACACTCGATAAAGTGACTGCTGGAGTCGTGGAACATTTTCATCAGTAATTATGCGATGTTTCGCAAGATGCGTCCGCCCGACGCGTGACGACGACGCGAAGGCACCACGGTAGCGATCGAGCAGTTCGCGCACTTTGTCGCGCTGCTCGAGCGGCAGGGTTGGGTTAATGTCGTACTGAACACCAGGAGGTATATCAGGCTCAGTCGTTGAAGCAGTCGTTAAACTGTGCACACACCTAGTTTCACCAAGAGCGTCAATATATGCCAGAGTCGTCCCCTTGTTAAGGTGCTGGTGTTCGTTGGTGAAATTTGTGAGAAGAGCGTTGATCTTGCTATCTTCGAGGAAGACAACCGCACTGGCGACGGAAACTCCTCCGTCCAGAAGCAACAATTGCTTGCTTTCCACGACACCCTCAATTTGCCGTATGTTATTTGAGCCGACGGTTACCATTACACTAGAACGTGGAGGCACGGTCACGTGTTCGTCTAGAATGTGCAGCGCCGCTGTGAGAGCACTATCGACGGATATGGCCTTCTCGGTCGAGAACTTGACGGACTGCGATTGCAGACTAATCACCGCACTCTTTTCAGTCAGAAAGTCCATGCCCAGTATGACGTCCCGGGAACACTCGGCTAGCACTACGAACGTTTCCAGGAATGTTTGGCCTTGCACGGTTACCCGCGACGTGCACGTTCCCGTTGGTGTGATCAAATGGCCCCCTGCAGTACACATCTGTGGGCCGTCCCAAGCGGTTGTGACCATTTTTAGTGCCGCAGCAAATTTTCCACTGAGGACAGAATAATCGGCGTCAGTATCCACCAGCATGGTTACATCGGTGCCGTCGGCCGAAATTTCTAAGTTGCTAGCGTCTTATTTTGGGGATGTCGATGCAGTCGGTCTCGGCTGCAATGCGTCGAAGGAGTCCGGCATCGTGGAAAGGCGTCATGGCCACGGAGGGGTACGTGAGGACATCGGCTTGCTTTGAGGCACTTTGTCTGATGAGTCGTCGGTACGGCTAGGGAATTCAGCATTGTGAGCGAACTGTCTTGCGGCGATGGAGGATCTTGCACATTTTGTCAATGAGCAGCCGCACCTCCAAAGGCTCCTGTATCTAGTTTTCCCCACGGGGACTCCGAGACTGGTCTCGTCCTGGGGAACTGTAGCGACGCGGAGATGGTGATCGAGATAAGCGGCTCTGTGCTGAGTCCGCTTGCGAGATGTAGTCCTCGATTTCCTGCGGTCATTCTCCACACCTCGAACGGAGACAGCCGAAGGGGAATCCTCGAAGGCCAATCACCTTGTATGGGCAGCGCCGCCAAACATGTCCAGCCTCACCGCAATGGTTGCCCAGCGGCTGATTGTCTGGCGCTCTCCAGATGTCCGTTCTGCGTCGTCCTAAGTGCTGTGGAGAATTCGGCTGGGGAGGTTGACTCCGTATAGCGGCGGAGGCAGGTGCGTCATAACGTGGGTTCGGCTCGGACGAAATGAAACGATGTGTGACGGCGGCGTAGCTGAGATCAGGGTGCTGCGGCTGCACAGGGCCTGGGAGAGGTATTGGTGTGCTCGTACTTAAAGCTTGTTGCACCTCCTCGCGAACAACATCAGCAAGTGTGGCAACCTCAGGCTGTACCTTAGCCGGAAAGAGCTTCGCCAGTTCTTCGCGCACAATGGATCGAATTATCTCACTTAGAGATTCTGCCGAGTTCGTCGTGGCTCCCTCCACCGTGGCCGTGTGCATCGAGGCTGTTGTGCGGTCGTACTGTCGGGCCCTCATGTCAAGAGGCTTTTCGATGGAGCTCGCCTCCTTTACGAAGTCAGTTACAGTCACTGCAGGACTTCGGGCCAGGCCAGCGAATAGCTGCTCCTTAACTCCTTTCATCAGGAAGCTTACCTTCCTCTCCTGCGACATGCTTGGGTCCGCACGTCGGAAGAGTCCCTTCATTTCTTCGACGTACAGCATCACACTCTCGTTGGGGAGTTGATGTCGGGCCCGCAAAAGCACGTCAGCCTTCTCCTTGCGTAACGTGCTGTCCTTGTAAACTTGGAGCAACTCTGTTTTGAACGTATCCCAAGTTCACACGCCAGATTCATTGTTGATAAACCAGGTCCTCGCGTAGTCTTCGAGGGCGAAATAAACATGCCGCATCTTGCAGTCAGCGCCCCAGCCATTGTAGATGGCCACCCGGTCGTACCGGTCCAGCCAGTCTGACGTCCTCGTGGGGTTGGCCGTGGAGATGCGCTGGCTCTCGCTGGTGGTGGAACAGTACCGGCGGAACTGTAGCTGGAGGATTCATCGTAGGAGCCCTTCCGGGTGGATTAGAAGCAGGGAGTAATCCAAATTCGAGAGGTAGGCCTTACAATCGGCGACTGCCCTGGTTGACTGGCGTGTCTGCCTTAGGTATTTGTCCGGGGCTTGAACTGCGGCTTGAATGGAGCGTATGGTGCATTAACGACGTAC
This sequence comes from Amblyomma americanum, assembly GCA_030143305.2. NCBI lineage: Eukaryota > Metazoa > Arthropoda > Arachnida > Ixodida > Ixodidae > Amblyomma > Amblyomma americanum. Next base: position 108,132 of record JARKHS020010767.1, read on the forward strand.
CCTGCACTTGCACCAGATGTCACGTTGGCGTTAAGCGGCCGAGAGCCACGTTGGCGTTAATTGGCCGAGAGTCAGCAGCGGTGTAGCCCTGGACGAGCGCTTCTACAACAATATGTCATACAAGCTGCCTGCCCTACTGGCGCTTGTTTAAACGACCCTGTAATCGGCCCTTCAAGCAACCATATATAAGTGCTTCTGTGAGCAACCCTATTAGTGGCTGTATTAGCGCATCTGTAAGCAGCCCTGTGAACTGCGCTACAAACTGTTATGGCCCGAGTCTTTGGAGCCTTCTCATCTCTCTGCTTTTTTGCTTCACGAAACTTCTGCAAGCTTCTCGAAAAACAGTGATGAGATTGTGTGTATTGCTCTCGTGCAGCCGAGTGTGGCGGCACTTTGTGGCCGTCTAGCGAACGCAGCCGCAACCTGGAGGAACTGCGCGAGAAGCTCATCGAGGGCTCGTACTTCGACTGCGCCTGGCAGCTGCGCGCCAGAGACCAAACGCTGGTGTCACTGTCCGTGCGCGGCCTCACCCTGAGCGAGAGCCCCGACTGCTCGGGATCCGACTTCCTTGAAGTCCGCGACGGTAACCGCACCGGTGAGTTTCACTCTCTTCCCTGGCAACACCTGCTTCCTCAAAGATGGCAAACTAAGCAGTGTAGGCTTGATACTATGACCAAAAAATCCTTTCGATGTTGGCTCACTTACTCTCCTTTCTGTAACTATGTGCTCTAAATCGTCATCATCATCAGCCTGACTACGCCCACTGCTGAGCAAAGACCTCTCCCATATCACTCCCGATAACCATGTCCTGCGGGCACTTCACCCCGCAAACTTCCCAATCTCATTCATCCACCTAACTTTCTTCCGCCCCCTGCTATGCTTGCCTACATCATATACTTCCTTTTTAGCTTATTCTCAATGACAGACTCGTTGAAAAAAATTACTTTTGACCTTTATTTTTCGAAACAACACACAAAACATAATTAGAAGAAAACGTGTAGAAAATGGATACGGCACAAAGCGCAAACGGAATATTAATGCAGACGGCACAGTATATCTCTTAAAGTCGCTGCTGACTTTCCGGTTGAAATTGTAGTGTTAATCAGCTCTTCAGCAGCGTTTAAATTGCGTACAAATATGGACTTCATGAACTTCCCTCTTATACCTGTTTACACAAGTGTGCTTCTTGCCACTGCATTATTGTTTTCTTTTACAGCCAAGACAACCGAGTTAACATTATGCTTATACCGTATGAAATTTGGTTAGCGTTAAGACTAGTTCGAATGTTGAAGCCCATAACTCCTCAACCAATTCCTGCGCAGGCCAACTACTGGCACAGATTTGTGGTGCGAACTCTTCGCTGGACGTGCAGTCTTCGGAGAACTCCATGTTCCTGCGGGTCAAGCTGAGCTCGGGAACACGGCACAACCCGCGTTCTTTGGTTCTGCGGTGGCACTCCGAATTCAGCCGTGAGTTCAATATCCTTCTCGTAATGCCACCAGCGAGTGCATAACCCGACAATATACCAAGAAGGCATAGTAAGGTTGTCTTCAGTGATTTGGATCGAGATTTCAAATATTCTGCGAGAATTGAACTGTAGCTGTGTTCTTCGCTGCCGCGCACTGCCCGAGTTGTGTTTTGTTTTGTTTCCTTATGCACTAATGCATTAGTTACGGGTTAATTGTATATGACTTCAAGAGCCGGAAATATGAAAAAACTTTATTATTTTTTGTTATTTGCCATTGTGCAATATGATCCTGAGAATATATAGTCGCGTCAGCCAATTCGACCGATGGCTCTGTTGAAAAGAGCAGTGCTGAAGACGGCGGAGCTGCGAGAGCTTTTCTCAAGCTCTCAACGAGGCACGAGAAGAGAAGCGCCGCACGTGCACAAGGTGGCGGAGTCTGACGTGCGTCACGGTGTCTACGGCGGCACCTGCTTGCGCGCACCGTGGAAGAGATCGGAAAGCGATCTGCTTAAACAAGGCGCTCATGGGGCAGTTTATTTGAGCGTTTTTTTATTGTTTCAATGGTAACTGCTATAGAACTCTTACTGCGAGATGTCTCTTTTATACTTGGGTTATTACTAGGGGGACAAAATTAAATTTGTGCTCTGCTGAAGGCAAAACTGTCAAGCCAAGTAATATGCAAAGGGCATTTGTGCGCCATAACATACGTCCTGTCTGCATTCTTAAATATAGCTTCGCAAGCTTCTAGCAATAACGTTACAGTGTTTAGCTCCATCCTGGTATGACGGCATGCAGTGCATCAATCTTTCCGGACTCTGCTACCGTGTGACTCGTTAAATATGGGAAAAACACCGCTTTTCGTTTCTACCCTATATCACTCTTTTTTTCTCTTGTTTATCAAAGTAGCATGCTATTTTTTATTTTATCACTGCATGAACCGGTTTGTTTTAGACTCGTCCTCAAGACCTGAGTTCGAAGCCTCGGGAGAAAACAAATCTAACCTTAGGGGCAAAAAAGCTATTCGGTTGAGGTTCAGGCTATGTCATGCATAGCAAAGGTGACGCCCATTGTGCTCCACAAGCGATTACTGCCTCTATCCGAGCTTTCCTGCGCCACAGAAAGAAATAGCGGACGCCCAGGCACTGCCTGCAGCCTTGTGTGGCGATAGCACAAGGAGTCTCGCCATGCTCGCCGAGCATGACCGAGCGCAACCACATGTGCTCCAAGCACAAATCGAAATTGATTGGTCGTGATGTTACATGTTTAGTCATCGGAATTTAACATGCGCTGCTGGTTTGCGGAGCACCCACAAAGCCTCCTAGGACGCTACCGCACTCTTACGGCGGAACCATAGAGGAAGGTAAAGCTTTCCTTCCTCGATGCGGCGGAACCCTGGCGCAGATGTACGCGTTGCTAAACCAGTGGCACCAGTCAAATAATTACAGCGCACATCATATTGGCCAACGAGCCCCTTTAAGCTATCGCTTTAAAATAAAAAAAACTTTCAGAGCACGTTTAACCCCCTAGCGGGCTTGTACGAGACAGGCTCATCATAAGCCGACTGTAATTTCAGGTGCATGACGAGTCCGTCTTGTGTGTTTTCTGGCACTCTGTGTCCCCTTTAAGATCAGTCGGGCTCGTACAAAGCATTTTTTGGTTTGCCGACGAATGGCCGCATGGGTACTAAATTACCATTTTGGTAGCATTTTCGAAAACAAAATTGTATCTACTATGGGGTAAAGCACACTACTAGCTGTTGATTCTCCTTAAGCTCATATAACTGTCCGGGTCCTCCCGCTAAGTCTGTCACCACACAAAACTTTAAAGCTTGGGAAACACACATGCACGGTACAATGCTAAACCATGACAGGGATATGATATGACGTTGCCCTGCGGTTATTGTTTAAAGTGAATGATACCATGATATTCCTTTTCGGAAGGCTTCCAATGTTAAGGTAAGTGCAACACGTGCACTCATGCAGACTGCGGCGGAGAACACACGGGAGACCAAGGAACCTTCACGAGCCCTGGATTCCCGCGAGCCCTGGACGAGCGGCGCCACTGCTACTGGACTGTCGCCGCTCCCGATGGGAACAGGGTGTCGCTTACCATCGACGGAAACATCAACGACTGCACGGCCGTACTGCAGGTTAGACGAGCGGCCGCACCGACAGTCTGTAGTTCTTTTTTTTTCGTCCTTTGCCTTTCACTTCTATATGCTCTAGAGATAGAGAAAAATAAGTTTATTTACAAAGAAGGACAAAGCGGTCAGCTCGAGCAATACCTTTCTGATCTGATAGTACGCGTTGCAGAGGGGAATAAGAGAAAAAGAGGGCTACGGAGGGCGATGGCGAAGACGGACGGCAGGTGAGAAGGTATGCAAGCACAGCACCAGTGCTCATCATCACCATGTGTTCTAGAGTTGTCGAGCACAATGCGTGCACGCAATGCGCCTGACTCTTCGTAACAACAGCTGGGCTCTTTTCGTGCTCCAGCTATCGATAACTGCCTCCGCGAGAGAAAGGTGCTAATGCTGTGATGCTAGTTTTGCAGTTGTGCCCGCCATAAAGCTTAATGAGGCCGCTTGGGACTCGTCAGTCTGCCTATTAGTCGTTGCTGCCGTTACAACGTTCTGCGGGAAAAAAATCAATGAAACTACATGAAATAATAAATGAATGGCGTGCTTCGGTAGGCCTTGATACCCGGCGATTATTCGACACAAAACATTACTTAGCTCTACATGAAAATTGCGCAAAGTAAAAGCAGGAAAATGTTCAGAGGCCCATGAGCAAAAGACAGTGATTAAATTTGAATTACTTCCAAAGCAAAAGGTGACGCATTAAGTACAGAGTGAACAAAAGCTTGTGCCGAAGCGAACGTTTCGTAAAGCATTCAGCCTGGTACATCATAGAAACGCCGTAACTCCCATCCACCGGTGATTGGCTGCCAGCAGGGAGCAGCCCCGGTTAATTTCCCTGCTTTCCCTCATCCAACTCCACCTCAGGTCAACAGCACTCATCACCTCTCTGCCAAGATCTCGTCAACTTGCATCCCAATATGCAGAAAGCGTCCCTATTTCCTCCTCACTTATCTCCTCTTTCCTCTAAGCACCAAGCAATCTGATACATCATCCTGTCCATCCATCCTGATGTGAAGAATACGCTCATGCTCTTAGCAGCTGAAAATGATAACCGGTCAAGTTATTTCGTTCACGGTGTCGTCGTACGCTTGTTTTGTGTGGGTTTCGGCTACTGCTGGTTTTATAGTGCGTCGCGAGTGACTGTAGCTCACATTTCGAACTCTTGGAGACAAGCCGCGCAAAACCGTCTCTAGCCAGGCATGCGAAATAAAAGCAGAAAACTGATTTTAATATGGCCTTCTCAGCGTCTCACGTAAGAGCCGGTACGTCTACGCCGAGTATGTTTCCTTTGCTTATTATGCATTTTTTCATTCACTAGAGTGGACTAAAATAAGCTAAATTGTATAAATAATGACTTCTTTTGACAGAAATTGGTCTAAAGAAGTCGAGAATTATTTTATTTTTTAAAATGAGGCAAATCCAGAATACTAAACTAGATCAAATTGGAGAGCAAAGGCAAGGAAATTCGTGACATCTTTCCTCTGGAAAAACTATTATTACTCTTAGGACCCCGTGACGCCTACAAAACCTGAGCGCAAATAACATTTAAAATTGCAAATGAGACAGATACACTCCTCAGAGCCTTCTTTATCTTCTTGAGCCTCACACCTTGGACTGTTTCGAGAGCGGTATCATTTATTCTTCCCCCACCGACTGCCTGGGATGTGATAAGGTAGGCTAAAGATGTGAACCTAGAAAACGACAGTAAGTGAAGGATAACCCAGTCGCCGATGAGACAAGAGTGTGCTTGTCTTAGATGCAGCTTTAAAGTTTTTAGCTGGGCTAGCTGGTGTTTGCTTCCTTAATTAATATTGCTAACGAAATGGGAAACCCAAACATAAAACGACAGGACTAGCGGTCCTCCTGTCGTTTGGTGTGCTCTCTGCATCAAACATTTCGCTACAAATCATTGATTTAGGATGGTACAGTGAAGTAAAATATGTTCTAGATATCATACATTCCAGCTAGATTACTTTCCCGCTGCAGAAGTGGGGACAGAAGAAAAGAAGGTTGTCACGTCAGCGCTTGTGGCAGAGGCTTGCTATTCACATTTACTTGATTCATTTGGTGAAGTATTGCAGTGCCCCTGATTGCACACAATGAATGTTCTAAATGCTTTTCGTCCCATTCTATAGAATGATCGTCTTTAAGCAATATTTTTATAAACAGAGCAGGAATTCTTACTATAGAAATAAATTTTTTTTGCTACAAAACTGGCTCAGATTTCGAGTTTCGAAATTGAAAAGAGCCGAATCCGAGGTTTTCACAGTTATATAGACCAAATTTTCTGCACAATTTTTCAGGACACTGTCGTGTAGACCTTCTCTAACATATTTCTGGATCATATCATACAACAGCTTGGACAACGCTATGTTTTAAGCGGATAAGAAACTTTCACGTTTTTTTTTCAGTTCCCGTAGGTGCGTTGACTAATTTTGGAAAAAAAAAACTCAAGTATACCTGAGACCCTGAAAATAGTGCATAATCACGATGCGACACATTAAGAACCCAAGAGAATTTGTTGGATTTATCATTTAGGAGGACATGATTTTTTTCGTGTGCAATATAGGCATAAACTTACTAATTCCGAGAATTTTGCTTCCACTAGATAAGAATCGGGAGCTGAAATTACTAAGGTACACTTATTTTAACTCACTCGTAGATAGATCTATTGAACAGACAAGAGAAAAGAAAAGAGTGGCTCGTTATGATGTACCTGATGGAGGCCAGCTTTCACCAAAACAAAGGAGCATAGGGGATGACTTTTTAAAATTTTGTTGCTAGAGCACTGGACGCAAAATTCGCATGTTGTGCGTTCGAATCCCATCGGCTCCATGTGGTTGTTTTTCTTCTCCTTTATAATCAAATATCTCTGAAAAATATTTGTGTGAGAATTATTCTCCAGTGATGAATACGACAAATTATTTTAAAAAACACAATCCCTATGCAGCTTGGTTTCTTTCGGTGACTGTTGGCTTTTGTATATCACTGGGCTCCCACATGTCACGTTCACACATGTCCTGGTTGATGCGGGGTGCAGGTGATGGAGCGCTTCTACCGCCAGCACATGGAGTGTGGCCGAGCACTGCCCATAACGTACGAGTCGTTCCAGAGCCGCATCGTGCTGTCATACACCTTCCAGAGGCTCGCCGGCGGACAGGGAATTCGCGTCACCTTTGACACGACCAAGGAGCTGCGTAAGTTTTCCGTTCACACTACCTTACCGCACTCAGCCCGTCAATGAATGAATTTCTAATAGCAAATTAGCGAGATTGTAACGTGTGAATTGTATTCGTTATCGATATTCCAGGCATGCATGGGGTATTCTGCTTTAAACAAGAAAATTCTCTGTGCACTGAATCTAAGCAAGTTTCTTCACATCTACATGAATCTTAGCAAAGTGGAGCTTTGGGTTACTTGGCGTTTCACTTTAAAAGACAGAGCGCGTAACCACAGGATAAAGAAAGAAAGAAAGAAAAGAAGAAGGCAAAAACTGATCTGCATTTTCGAACAATGATGAGGCTGGAGCACAGTGCGCTAAGTATCTGTAAAACGCCGATATTGAGCCTTATCAGTTGCTCCGTAAGCAGAGCTGATTGTTTCTCAGCGACAACTGATGTTTGAACAGCCATGTCTCTTTGTTGTTTCAAAGGCGACTGATTCTTTGCACAAAGTAGTTGAAAAATTTAGTGGTTTTCACTATTTCAATGGTGAATAGATGTGTGTTTTAATGAACGTGAAAAGAGAAGTAGTGAGGGTTACATATCGAACTCAAGATGCAAGGGCAGGAGCACTCAAGAGCACTATGTCTCGTGCTGCTCTAATGTGTGAAAAAATAAATATGCGGGTTACATACTGAAATGATGATGCAAGGGTAGGAGCACTATGTCTCGTGCTGTGTGAAAAAATAAATATCCGGGTTACATACTGAAATGATGATGCAAGGGCAGGAGCACTGTGTCTCGTGCTGTGTGAAAAAATAAATATCCGGGTTACATACTGAAATGATGATGCAAGGGCAGGAGCACTATGTCTCGTGCTGCTCTAATGTGTGAAAAAATAAATATCCGGGTTACATACTGAAATGATGATGCAAGGACAGGAGCACTGTCTCGTGCTGCTCTAATGTGGGAAAAAATAAATAGCCAGGGTTACATACTGAAATGATGATGCAAGAGCAGGAGCACTATGTCTCGTGCTGCTCTAATGTGGGAAAATTGAATAGCCGGGGTTACATACTGAAATGGTGATGCAAGGGCAGGAGCACCATGTCTCGTGGTGCTCTGATGTGTGAAAAATAAACATCCGGGTTACATACTGAAATGATGATGCAAGGGCAGGAGCACTATGTCTCGTGCTGCTCTAATGTGCGAAAAAATAAATAGCCAGGGTTACATACTGAAATGATGATGCAAGGACAGGAGTACTATGTCTCGTGCTGCTCTAATGTGTGAAAAAATAAATATGCGGGTTACATACTCAAATGATGATGCAAGGGTAGGAGCACTATGTCTCGTGCTGCTCTAATGTGGGAGAAAATAAATAGCCAGGGTCACATAATGAAATGATGATTCAAGAGCAGGAGCACTATGTCTCGAGCTGCTCTAATGTGTGAAAATTGAATAGCCAGGGTTACATACTGAAATGGTGATGCAAGGCCAGGAGCACTATGTCTCGTGCTGCTCTAATGTGTGAAAAAATAAATAGCCAGGGTTACATACTGAAATGATGATGCAAGGGCAGGAGCACTATGTCTCGTGCTGTGTGAAAAAATAAATATCCGGGTTACATACTGAAATGATGATGCAATGGCAGGAGCACTATGTCTCGTGCTGCTCTAATGTGCGAAAAAATAAATAGCCAGGGTTACATACTGAAATGATGATGCAAGGACAGGAGTACTATGTCTCGTGCTGCTCTAATGTGTGAAAAAAATAAATATGCGGGTTACATACTCAAATGATGATGCAAGGGTAGGAGCACTATGTCTCGTGCTGCTCTAATGTGGGAGAAAATAAATAGCCAGGGTCACATACTGAAATGATGATTCAAGAGCAGGAGCACTATGTCTCGTGCTGCTCTAATGTGTGAAAATTGAATAGCCAGGGTTACATACTGAAATGGTGATGCAAGGGCAGGAGCACTATGTCTCGTGCTGCTCTAATGTGTGAAAAAATAAATAGCCAGGGTTACATACTGAAATGATGATGCAAGGGCAGGAGCACTATGTCTCGTGCTGTGTGAAAAAATAAATATCCGGGTTACATACTGAAATGATGATGCAAGGGCAGGAGCACTATGTCTCGTGCTGCTCTAATGTGTGAAAAAATAAATATCCGGGTTACATACTGAAATGATGATGCAAGGACAGGAGCACTGTCTCGTGCTGCTCTAATGTGGGAAAAAATAAATAGCCAGGGTTACATACTGAAGTGATGATGCAAGAGCAGGAGCACTATGTCTCGTGCTGCTCTAATGTGGGGAAATTGAATAGCCGGGGTTACATACTGAAATGGTGATGCAAGGGCAGGAGCACTATGTCTCGTGGTGCTCTGATGTGTGAAAAATAAATATCCGGGTTACATACTGAAATGATGATGCAAGGGCAGGAGCACTATGTCTCGTGCTGCTCTAATGTGCGAAAAAATAAATAGCCAGGGTTACATACTGAAATGATGATTCAAGGGCAGGTGCACTATGTCTCGTGCTGCTCTAATGTGCGAAAAAATAAATAGCCAGGGTTACATACTGAAATGATGATGCAAGGGCAGGCGCACTATGTCTCGTGCTGGTGTAATGTCCAACCATCAGAGAGAGGCTGCAAGTTCACGGCGACACCTTCAGGTGTAGAGAAACAGCGAATACTTTTCGTCGTAGCAAAGTATTCCATGTGAGCACTACGTGCCAGCATGTAATCGGTCGGGGCTCCCGTTGTCGCCAGGCTGGAAAAACTGAAGGTTCTGTCGAAAGTGCCAATGATCGCTTCTTTTTTTCCGCTTAAGGCTCTCTGTTTAAGCGCCGGAACCTGCACCGGAACTCTGTGTTCAAGAGCGCAGAGCTTAGATGCTTGCTTATGAGAGAGCGGCAACAATTTATATGAGAACTTTTCTTCATTCGAACTCAGTTAATTCCAACATGCAGTTTATTTGAACGGAAGCTTACAACCAATCAGGCATCAACCACCTTAACAAGCTTCCTTTCAATTGCGCCTCCACGTAATCGGAAGCACATTAACGCTTCCCCGTGTTCTCGCCAGTTGATCGCCTTCAGAGATTTTGTGCTCGGTGACGCAGCGTGCTGGCACAAGCTCAGCGAACCGAGCGGCACGCTGGAGGCGCCCGCCGAGGCGCTGACGGCGGGCAGTCACTACGGCTGCGAGTGGTCGCTGTCCCTGACGCCGAACCAGACGTTGGCCGTCACCCTGGACCGAGTCAACGTCACCGCGACGGACAACGCCCACTGCGGGGCCGAATTCATCCACGTCTCCCGTGAGTGTCACTCCCCTACCATATTTTTCCTCGATTTTTCATTACGTATTCTGATGGCTAGGATATTGCAAGGCTTTATATTGTGTTCTAAGAAAAAGAGCACTCGTACACAGTGACGAGAACAAGGAAGACGCACAACAGCGCTGTCCCGTCCTCTTTGTTCTCATCTATTGTCTGCAAGTGCTGTTTTTCTAAGAACGTACCTCTACCAACTCGCCCAGCAGCACACTTTGCTCTATATTGTGCCTTTTACCTTTGTCTATACATCAGTGGCCTGTCCAGTGTACTCTTACATCCTCACAGTGCATTTTATATGCGAATAGCACCAAATTGTTTTCATCAGACATACCTCGAAGTTACTTATTTCTACCTCATCATTATTGTCATTATTCATCAAACCGCTTCTGAAGCGCATTTCATGAATTTTTACGACTACTCAGTGGTTTGCGCTCATTTCAAGTGAAATACCTCTTGAAGGTCATCACGAGTCTGCAAATAAATTCTTTTCATATCTGGGCATAACATCACATCTGCATTATATCACCTCATGTCATCTTTCCGTGACATGATCATTCATTCAAAATCAAACGCATACAGTGTCGTTCAGTGTCTTATGCCAACTCGCTCATTCCTCGTATAATTGTCTAATAGAATATTTTGCCATCGGACATCGCTAGAGGAACATACATAAAAAAATTCCAGGAACCCATTCGCTGTGATCGAAATGTGTTGTGATTATTTTTGGTTTTTCTGTTTTTCTCCCCTTTTTGTTATGACGTGTTCTAATTATTGTATTTATCTTTCTCTTGTTCTTCTCGAAATGTAAGGCGTTAATAAAAAGCATTATACCCCCCCCCCCCCTATGTAATACCCTCCCAGCGAGGGCCTTTAGGGGTGGCGTGAATAAACAACTTTTCTCGCTGCATTACCTCCTTCAAGTAGAAGACTGCTTTACACATACCAACGCTCATCAAACGAGGCACGAAATCATTTCTTCCTCAGGTGTTGACGTGCTTTTCAACAGCTCGTCTTCTCTGCCGAGTCACAAGGCGAGAGTTTTTCAACACCTTGGCACATTACGCTATTTTTGTGCAATGGCATTACAAGCCCAGTGGAGCCAAAATGCGTAATCAGTCATAGAACTCGTCCATTGGCTGGATTGAAGCGACGTCACTTCCGGCAAAGGCATCAACATCCTCTAACGCTATCGTATTGCGAGTGTATAATGCACTTAGGTGTCCCTCTGATAGTCTTCTTTTAATTCGCATACTTGTAGCATAAGCCGAAGCTGGCAAAGAGGCGGTCGTGTAGGCTGTTTTTATGCAAGAACATGAGCAGGCTCCGGCCCTCACTGTTCTCTGTCGTCCACCAGGAGAAGCCTTACCATCGCCTAATAGCATACGCATGCAGCCGCGTGCCCTCTAGTGCTAGCAATGAACGGGTTCAGCTACTCGAAAGACGAGGCCCATATTCCGCATCGTTTTTCAGCAGAAATTCGCGACCAGGTAAATCTTGACATGCACTTACTTCAGTAACAATAATTCGCATGGCGCTCACATGAAAAAAAAAATAAATAGAGCGTGTGAAGGATGTCTTTGCTGACGAGGTGCGGACTCCATGTAGCAGGGCATCGCAAGTGAAAGACATGAAGCTAAGATCACAGTGGAGTGACATGAATTGCCTCTAAAAGAATATTCATTTAACTCTATATAGCAGCCATGCAAGTAGACAGTCGTAGTGGTTCATTTGATAAAGCTAAGCCGTCCGCGTTACAACAAGGTAGACGCACTGAAAATGCGTTCCGTAAGCAAGGAACTCCAGCGCTAATTCTTCGTTGAAATGCTTCACAGGTCGGCTCTGCAAATCCGGCGACCGAGAAGTGACTATCGCGGACTCGGAAAAAATTTCTATCTACTATTCAAAGGCACACAATTCGACTTCAGGTGGATTCAGTGCTACCTATCGAGTAAACGGTAAGTAGTGGATGAGTGTCTCTCTCCCTGTTTTTTCCAACATGAAGTGCTTCTGGCGATGGTTTCAATTACTCTCAATCTTGAGAAAAGCCTCCAACAGAAACTAAATGCACTCAATAGAATTTATAGGAACTCAAGTGTATCTGCAGAAGTTCAAGAGAAGCTAGCGAAATCAGATGGAGTTCAAGAAAATCTGTAATAATATGCCTACATCCCACAGGCAGATAGATTTAATTACACCTTTCAAGAAAAGTTCCACATGCGAACTCCGTTTAAATTACTTTAAATAAAGGTTATGCGCATTCGAATTCCTTGTATGCATATAGTTTTGTGCAAGAATTATACTTTCTCAATTATTTACCATGAACATTTCTCTAATCATCAGTTATCGCCTTCTCATTTCATCTTTATAATATATTTGCTCCATGTGCCTTAAGAAGCTTCTTATCTTTTCATCTGACCCATAGGCAAAGAAGCAGTGGTAGATAAAACAACTTTTGTTGCTTTAAAGCCCACGCCAGTCTTTTAATCTGCGTATTTTATTTGCAGTACCCTATATGAACGCATAAAGCACTGCATCAGATATTGTTCAGGGGCGAGTTTGAGAAAGGCGGGGAGACGATTTGACCCATTAAGCAAGGAATTTTGTGTGTAAAAACCGTATTGGACCTTGTTTTTTGACGAAGAATGCTCAGGTCAGGTATAATGCAAACTGGTCCACCCGACCTCGAACCATTCCGTCCAAAAGTAGCCAGTAAATCCACCCCTGTTATTGTCGCGTATCATCTAACGCCAAGCGCTCGTTTCGGCAGTTAGACCAAAGGCCCTTTCCCGAGCATTTCACTCCATGAAAGCTAAGCACCAGGACGGGCTAAACCTTCGCCACGTATCCAACATGCGTACCTGTCTTCGTATTTCGAGTCTGTACTAGTGTCCTCCATTCTGCGTTCGCTGCCGTAATGTCGCGTAGTTACTTCCATTATCACTCACTGATTGACTAGCACATAGGCAACACGGTTGTTGATGGCAGGCAGGCGCGGGCGCTTGTGTGCAGGCTGAGGCCGTTCTATGCAAACTCGGCCAATGTTTAGCCGGAGCCTCCTGCCGGCGTTAGTGAGGCTGGGTTACTGATGTTTCCTAAACTGAACTTTAAACTTAGGATGGCCTGCGCTTCACTTCTGCGTATTTCAGACTGCGGTGGACGACTGCGCGTTAGCGACAACATGGCGTTCATCGCCACTCCACGGTTTCCCAACAACTACCCCCCGAACACCGACTGTGTCTGGATCGTGGAGCCGGAAGTATGGGGCACGCAGGTCAAGGTACGGTGTTCGACCGTAGATTTCTCCCTCATAATACTCTCATACACAACTCAGATCACTCTCGTATCTAACAAAATGAGCGAATGTTAAAAATGTTCAACCATGCAATTTACAAACCGTCAACTTCACACTCATTACTGAGCTTCATCCTCAGCGCTTACATAGAACGTGTGTGGACTAGCCTGCATGCACAGTGCAGGCTCATATATCGGCGAGAATATATACTTGGGCTTGCTGGTGCACATTTGACATAAAACGCATGACGCGATGAAAACGAGCAGAAGAAGGTACATAGACACTTAGCGCAATGTGTGTGCATGTGCCTTCTGTCTGTCCTAGTCTAGTTCGCGGTTTGTGCTCTATATTTGCATATTGAAAGCACGTGAACAGAGTTTGACATAGCAGCCGCTAAGAGTTGTGTAGTGCCGGTAACAACACATCCAGAAAGAGGGTGTGTCGGTGACGCTTGCATATGGTCGTTTAGAGGCAGTTTAAGTTTTCCCACAAATTTTTTTAACAAACGTGCAACGGGTCGCACACTTGGCCTTCATCCACTTGCACATCACTTGGCCGCATTCAGGGCGGGCGAAGCGAAGGAAGGAAATTGCGGAGCCATCTAAAAACGTTTGTAGTTGAATATTATGAACGCGGTTCGTTGAAGCTTTTCTTGGGACTTCTCAGAAAATATGGGGCCGGAAATTCTGAAGGAGAACGTGTTCAGGTTATTCCTGCCATAAAAGGTACTGATGAGTCTGATACTACTGACATCCTTGTTTGTCAGGACTCCTAGAGAGAGAGAGGGGGGGGGGGGTGGAAAGGCAGGAAGTTTAACCAAGAGGACACAGCGCTGGCTGGCTTCCCTGAAAATTTATTTTTTAGGAAAAGAAATGGCACAGTAATTGTCTCACATCTGGGTGGACACCTAAACGGCATGTTAAGGGAAGAGAGGAAGGCTAAGGGAAGAGAGGAATGCAGGGAAATTAATGAAAGGTGTAAACGGGAACACGAGAGAAACAGGTATGTTAAAATGTAAAAATGCGATGGCTCCGCGGTTGAGGAACTCAGCTACTGATCTGGAGTACCCAGGTTCGAATCCCATGGTGTGCTGTGCCATGTCAGTGCACATTAATGATCCCCAGGTGGTCGAAATTATTCTGAAGCCCTCCACTACAGCATCTCTTTCCTCCTTTCTTCTCCCCTTGTGAGACAGATACTGTCCCATTTCCTTTCCCCAAAAACCAATTTTCAATGTTGTGCAGGAGTATGAACCGAGTAATTAATCCTCATCCAGAAAGGGCAGACAATGACCTGGAAAGGTTAGGTAAAACCATGGCGGTATTGGTTTCCTACGCTCCAAAGCGGATCAGGTGGCTCCTTTTGCTGAAATAAACAGTGGGTGCTCGACAGAATTTTAGGGTGTTGAAGGACACAACTCGCGCTATTCTCTTCATTGTGGATAAAGCTCTCCGTGTTATTCTGCCTCAGCCTGTTCACTGGGTGAGGTATTTTGCTTAAAAAAATATTTATTAACTCAGCTGGACTGTAAACAGGACCATAAAGCTATAAATGTTAAAACTAAATAGCTTGAGACGCATGGCAAAGCTGGAGAGTGATAGTCGTGATCCACCTTCCATCGTGATGCGGGCGCTACCGAGAGACGGCGCCACGGTATACGTCATCAATGCGAACCACGCAGGAACACGTCAGTCAAGTGATATGTCGAAGGGCGTCAGTGGAATTTCACGCATACAGCAATAGCCCGAAGTCCCCTAACACAAGACCAAAGATAGCTGAGCTATTTTAGAGCGAAAGCTTCACTGGCCTAGTCAAGCCAAGGACATCGGCGCCGCAATTTGACCTTTAAAGGGGCTCTGAAACACCTTCTGAGGTGAGCACATCAACTCTCTCAATCACTGCATTGTGTTGTCATCAACACCTTAGCCAAATAATACAATTCTACACACAGCAGAGCACCCACAATCACGTGCCAAAGTTGGCGAGCCCTTCCCGGCGACTTTTTCATGCTCGCACCCTTCTCCTCGCTCGCACGTGCGTATACAAGTTGAGAGGTGGCTATTGGTTAGATTCTTTCAGACGTCAGGCAGCTACCGTCTCCGCGGCCAGTAAGCCGTGTAGCTCCGGTTGGTCAGGAAGCTTCGCTCCCGGAGGTGGAGCCGGCGGAGGAGCGCCGACCTTACAGCGTGCAAAATGTGACGAGAGGAGACATAAAGGCGCGAAGACGGTGAAATTCAAATTTTGACTGCAGAGAGATCAGCTTCTACAAAGCACATTAGAAAAATGCTTGCCAGGCAATATTAGTGAATCGGCATGCTTTAACATCCCAGGCATACCGCAACTTTATTAGAGCCCCTTTCCACATCCCCTTTAAGTGGAGGAGCGAAGGAGGCGTGGCAGCCACGTGACACACCACGTCGCTCGCCGCAGCTGAAACCGCGCGCCGCCGCCTCCTTGGCAGCTGTGGCCATTTTACTAACCACGTGACTCGCCGTTTGTTGGGAATAATAATAATAATAATTGGTTTTTGGGGGAAAGGAAATGGCGCAGTATCTGTCTCATATATCGAAGGAGCCGGCGCTGCTCTCGCGCCATTCGCATTGCAGTTATCGCTATGGATGGAGCAAGTCGACCGGAGCTGTCAACGTCGTCGGGACGATCTTCCTAAACCACGCTTGGCTGAACTGAACTGCTACTGTTTTTTTTCTCCTTATAATTGCGGCGTCGGCAATGTTGCATCCAGTGTAGTGACCTACTTTCAGTACTTGGAAAGCTATAAAGGATGAGGAAGTCTATGTCCTGCACTTTTTCCTTGTCCTTTCTGTCTTACCAAGCGCTTGTTTCCATACACCGCAATCCTACTAGCCCTGCATTTCACATATTTGCAATGAAAACATAAAACAGCCTATCCTGATTGCCGTCGCCCTAAGGTCAGGCCAAAGAACAGTTAAATAGACCCGCAGCGACACATCATTTCCAAAGTTGGAAGAGGCAACACTTCTTTGAATCCTTCGCAGTTGAACTTCAGCAGCTTTACCCTGGAAGACAACTGTACCGCCGACTGGCTGGATGTGAAAAGCGGGAACAGCGGCCTGTCGCCCAGCGTGGACAAGTACTGCGGCCAGCGGAACCCCGGCACACTCGTCGGGACCGCATTCATGCTCATATTCCACTCCGATGCAGTGGGCACCGCCAAGGGATTCAACATCAGCGTCACCGCCGTCGGTCTCGGTGAGGGCTGAATCGGTGGCTGCTTCTTCATACACAGTCACACCCTGCTTTGTTTCATTTGGAGGATTTTCCCTTTTTCTGGAGAGTTTTTGGTCTGAAATTAGGCCTAAAAGCAAAAATTGGTTGTTAGCGAATTTTCGCGGAATATTTCTTGAAATTGGATTCTTAACGCCCTCTTGTTGTAACTCGTCTTTGGCGGAAATGGCGGAAAACTGTAGTGATTTTTGAAACTGCTGCAGAAAAAAGTACCCTAAAGAGAGATGTTTGGGGTTTAAGTGAGGGAATTTTCGGCTGCGGCATGGAGCGTCGCTGCTTGGGTCAATGTCGACACTACATTTCGCACTGCTGTTGCCACTTCACGACTGGTGACGACTCTCTGTGATGCGTGCTGGTACATTAATGTTGTTCTTTCTGCATTGACTTTCTCTTTTCTGACCGTAGTAGCTAGCCCTTGTTACAAAGCCGGCCACGATCCAAGTCACCACGCGACAAACACATACGCGAGCCACAAAGGAGCGCATGAATTAAGCACACCTTTATCAAGTCTTCCTTACAGGTCAACCGCTACCGGCTTACCTGCACTCAGTCCTGTAGATTCCATTGCAAGAACAAGAGCCCATTACGCTAGAATCGTGCTTGTGCTCTGACCAGGCAGCTTTTCTTTTTGCCAATTAACTTGCAATGGAAGAC
The DNA here is from genome assembly GCA_030143305.2 of Amblyomma americanum. Taxonomy (NCBI): domain Eukaryota; kingdom Metazoa; phylum Arthropoda; class Arachnida; order Ixodida; family Ixodidae; genus Amblyomma; species Amblyomma americanum. The sequence continues at coordinate 125,459 of JARKHS020010767.1, forward strand.
TCAAATGACGAACATCAGGCTTGCCAATTATGCGCGAAGTTTGAATTTTTATTTATTTGGCGCCCAAAACATTTTCTGGCTTCCGTGGCTGGTAACTAGAGTTCATAGCATCCCGGTTGACTTCAAGATTATGGCCCAAGGTGCGGCGAACTTCTGCAAAAAAGTACCGGTGTTTGCGGAATAGTCCCATTTGTGTAATGTCGTTTCACCTGTCACTATACATTTGGTCTATGTGAAGAATGAACAGCGCAGTTCCTCCAATTAGAAACTCCTATGGAGCCCTATGAACAGATGAGTAGTCAGAGAGGACTATAGCGATGTACAGAAACGGAGCCCAAAGTGGTTCCAGCGTTCCGGCGGCTGGACCTTTTTTTTTTCCTTTGTTTGTATGACAAAGTCAGACCTTGAGCTGAAGCATTGTAACCAGGCTGAGGGTCCACCTTCGTTCTATTCTCGTCGTCCCAAATATGAACCTTATCGGTTCCTTCTTACTTTGCAGGCTCCTATTTGTGCTATATGCGCCGATCAGTGGACTGAAGAGTACTATGCGTTTGCCTCCAAATACACCTTTAAACAGGATACTTCAGTCACGGCTCTGCCTTGTCTGGACAACAAGCCACCGAGTGGGGAAGATTTGTGTCGAGACATGACTACACTTGCAAAATCATCTGGGCCTTATCCGGGTCTTCGTGCAATAGGGTATTTGATTGCTGACTGCCCGTGATAAGAAAGCTTTATTTACAAACTCACACTCGTGCTCTGTGGAGCCATGGCCACGGAAATCGACTGCCCTCAAGGCCTACAAGGCACTGGTCAGCTTCTTGAGCGCGACTGGCTTGAGGGACCAGTTGTGAGGATGATAGTGATGACAGTGGATTTTTATGGCGCAAGGGCATCTGCGGTCATGGCACAAGGTATCTTCGTTTGCTCAACGTTGGGTCAAAACATTTTCAATTCAATTCAATTTCATTTATTCCATTTATTTCCTAGAAAATTCTGGCTGGCTGCCTGGACTAAAAGCTGTAGGTACACAGCTTTACGAGGCCCATGCAGCCGTTACAAGGCACGGGAGAGGACTCAGTCCAAAATCGTTACATGCACAAAAAAGGAGCAAATTCAGTTGGAAATTTTTACATACACAAAAAAATACGAACACATAGTCAGGTTACTGTTTTCACAAAAACAGGACAGCCAAAAAGCACAAGATCATCATTAATGAAAACACGGAAGTGCAGAAAAACGAATTTGCAAAACATAAAAGAGAACAGCTGTACTTGGGCGCAAATTAGAAGTCAGGAATTATTTCACCCTGATTAAGCCGAGCACCAGGCGAGGGAAAGCTCGTACCCATTGTATAACCGGCGGGTACCCGGCGGCACTGGGGATCGAACCCCGCACCTCCCGCATGCGAAGCGCACGCTGAACCGCTGCGGTCGCGACTAGTTGTGACAATGCCCCTCGCACCCCTCTCTCTTTCCCTTTTCAATCCCCTTATCCCTCTTTCCCTGTGCAGGGTAGCCAACCAGAACACCCTTCTGTCCCTCTGCCTCTTCATCTCTCTCTCTCTTTATTATGAATCTACGTCTTTTTCCTTCCTAAAACTC